>SEYY01024513.1:57500-76802 GCA_009176605.1 Armadillidium nasatum | reverse complement strand
TTTAGGGCAAAATTGCAAACTGAGGGGGAAGAGCGAGCCCCGAAAACGTGCACCGTCATCCGGTATTCCTCTGGGGGGGCTGATATATTCTCACCTGTCCACCAAAGGAATCTGAAGTAGTCCTTGTACTCTTCTTAAACTTCTACTTGATGGAACATGGCTTTGATGTCACATGCAAAAGCTATGGGCTCCATTCGAAATCCGCATAGTACTCCGATTATTGTGTTCGTCAAGTCAGGTCCTTGTAGCAATCTATCGTTTAAAGATACACCCAAAAATTTGGCGCTAGCGTCGAAAACTACTCTTAGCTTGTCTGGTTTCCTGGGGTGATACACCCCATGATGCGGGATATACCATACTTTTTTTTTTTTTTTTTTTTTTTATATCTCTCCTCCGGTGGGCAAAGGCCCAAGGCCTACCAATATCCACCGGAGTTGGGAAGCAATCAGATTCGGGGTCGCTAATGGCCGACGTGACCCAATACACGGCGTTTAAAAGTGTGCAAGTCAAAGGAAGTTGGGAAAACAGATAAAGGGAAGTGTGTTCCAGACTTTACCAGTAGAGTACATGTAAGATTGAGCATAGCGGTTAAGTCTGGGGTCGGAGAGTTGGACAGAGAAAGGATGAGACTGTGTAGAAAGACGTGTCGCACGAGCCCTTCTCAGTGGAGGAGGTATGCGACGTGAGAGTTCAGAAGAGCAATGTCCGTTGTAATAGCGATAGTATAGAGAGAGTGACGCAACAATTCGACGGGAAGAAAGAGATTGGAGAGAGTTAGTAAGAGCAGGAGAGTTGATAAGACGAAAAGCCCTAGACTCCACCTTTTCAAGATGAGCTGTGTGTGTGGACCCACCCCAGATATGCGAGGCGTACTCCATACAGGGGCGAACAACACCCCTATACAGAGCAAGCAACTGGGGTGGCGTAAAAAAAACTACGAAGGCGCCACAGAACACCCAACCTCTTACAAGCTTGTTTAGAGAGAGAAGTAATGTGATCTTTCCAAGAAAGATCACGAGAAAAAGAAACACCGAGAATATTGAGAACAGATGAAGGTTTGAGTTGAGTGTTTTCGAAGAAGATGTCATAGTTGTGTGGAAGATTGTGTCGAGTAGAAAGATGGAGGAATTGAGTTTTTGAGGCATTGAAAACGACCATGTTTTCTCTGCCCCAATTTGAAATGAGAGATAGATCAGAGGTCAGTTGCTCCAAGGCAATCCTTCTTGCGTCTAATAACTGCTGTTGGGAGGGGACGTCTTTCAAATTGAAAGGAATAATGAAGGGTGGAAGTCATCGGCATAGGAGTGTATAGGAGACGAAGTAATAGAGAGAAGGATCATTGATGAAAATTAGAAAAAGAGTTGGAGAAAGGACAGATCCTTGAGGAACACCACTATTTATAGATTTATAGGAGGAACGGTGGCCGTCTACAACAGCTGCTATAGAACGACCAGAAAGGAAATTAGATAGGAGGTCACAGAGAGAAGGATAGATTCCGAAAGAGGGAAGTTTGGAAATCAAAGCTTTGTGCCAGACTCTATCGAAAGCTTTCGATATGTCTAGCGCCACAGCGAAAGATTCACCGAAACCCCGAAGAGCGGAGGACCAAGAGTCAGAAAGTAGGGAAAGAAGATCACCAGTAGAACGTCCTTTACGAAAGCCATACTGGCGATCAGAGATAAGATTGGAAGAATTGAGATGTTTCCAAATCTTCCTGTTAAGGATAGATTCGAAAACTTTAGAAAGAACGGAGGTTAAAGAAATTGGACGATAGTTAGAGGGTTGAGAAGGGTCCCCCTTCTTCGGTACAGGTTGAATGAAAGCACGTTTCCAACAAGAAGGGAAGATCGAAGTAGAAAGGCAAAGACGAAATAGTTTACCAAGGCAGGGTGCAAGCTCAGAAGCACAAGTTTTGAGAACCGCAGGAGGAATACCATCAGGACCATACGCCTTCTTAGTGTTAAGCTCAGAGAGAGCAGAAATGACATCTTTAGAAGAAATTACAATGTTAGGCATAAATGAGTTGGAGGGGGTTGTAGGAGGAGGAATAGCTCCGGAATCGTCCAAGGTAGAGTTAGAGGCAAAAGTTTGGGCGAAGAGTTCAGCTTTAGTAGAAGGTAAAATGGCAGTTGTGCCATCAGAAGAGACTAGAGGAGGGAAAGAGGAAGAAGCAAAGTTAGAGTTGACATTTTTTGCGAAATGCCAGAAAGGACGAGATGAAGAAGAACCAGAAAGATTATTGCATTTGCGGCGGAGAAAAGAGTTTTTGGTATCTCGAAGAATAGATTTTGCACGATTCCGGGATGAAATATAAGTAGCATGAGTTTCAGGAGTTTGAAGACGACGGTAATCTCTGAAGGCAGTATCCCTGCGGCGGATAGCGCGAGAACAAGCAGAGTTAAACCAAGGTTTGTTAGGTTTAGTAGAAGGGAAAGAATATGGAATGTATGCTTCCATGCCAGAGAGAATCACCTCGGTTATACGCTCGGCACATTCCGAGGGACCCCTCCCACGAAAGCAATAATCATTCCATGGGAAATCAGAGAAGTACAACCGCAAGTCTGACCAGTTAGCAGCACCGAAGTGCCACAGACGTCTCCTCGCCGAAGGTGGGGGCCGTTCTTGCGGAAGACTTGAAGAGACAGAACAAGATACGGAGATAAGAAGGTGATCCTTTATCAATTCGTTTTCTGGTACCCTTTCTGCATAGCCTTTTGACAGTATTGTGTTCATGAAAGCGAAATAATCCTCTTTAAACGCGTCGTTTCTTTGCAGCTTTCGCTTTAGTGACTGCGACCAAGATAGTGCTAGCTCTTTATTATTTGGCATGGCGAACTGTCCCTTTAGAGGGAGTGGAATCTCATAGTGTCCACCTTCTCCATGAACAATGCCTTGTTGCAAAATGTCAATGAACTTCTAATCTTCTTGGGAATATGCTTTCTGCTGGCCGCGCCTTTCAATGATGTCTCCTTCTAATATCTTTCTTTTGTCTTCAAGCTTGTGAAGCTCTTTGGTTTCAGATCGAAAAGCTACTATCGAGTGACTGACTACTGCTTTGTTTTCGATTGCTTGTGAAGAGTTGTTAGAAGCTTCCGGTGTTATGCCAATAATGCCCCATCCTAGACGAGACTTGAAACCGAAAGGTGTGCCCTTTCTTCCTGTAATTAGTCCTTAAAGGTTCTAGGGCTTCGGGGCAATCAAGTCCAATTAGCATTTCCACGTCTAGCATTGGAATCTCTGATTCTATTTCGTCATATAATTCTCGCAAATGTTCATATTTTTTCGCAATTTCTTTACTAGGAATGCTTGCTCTATCCGCCTGCGATGTCTTCTCTTACGTATGAGGATCGCAGGTGCAGCTTCTCCTTTGACCTCAATCCTTGCAGGATTAGGTTCTTGCACTTAATTGATTTTGCAAACTCTGTACCGGATATAGTCTTAATGCTTAAATCTACCGGGGATCCTGCAAAATTTAATCTTTCAAATAGTGAACCCTTAATGAATGATGTGCTTGATTGATGATCTAACATCACGTATGTTAGCACTTTCTTCTCAGGAAAGTCATGACTGTGGACCCAAATGGGTAATATCAACGCCTGCGTTCGATAGGAAGCATTGTCTTCGCTTGTGTCAATCTTATGTACAGTAGCGTGTTGGTCGGCTCGTTCCCTTTCTTTATGCGAAGTTCCTTCTCTAGTTTCTATTTTATTTTCGACAATTCTTTGCTCAAATGCTCTCCTTTCCTCGTTTAATAGCGTGTGGTGTAATCTATTGCAGGTTCTACAGCGATTTGGATTCTACAGAATTTGACAATGTGCCCCTGTCTTAGCAGTTCAGGCAAAGCCTTTTTCCCTTTACAAAATGTTTCCTCTCCTGAATAGGTATGTTTGCAAATTTATTGCAAATACCGACGCCGTGAGTTTGCTTACAATAAATACACGTATGAGTTTTCACATTTCTATCTCCCTGATATTCGCTATCACTGCTTCGGTAGCAAAACTGCGTGCATTCCTAGTGCTTAGATTTCCTTATAGCTTGGCTTCCCGTATCTTCGATCTTGCCTCTCTATTTGCAACGTGGGCGCTGCAAAACATGCTTGTCGAGCTTCTTCGGTGATAAATTTCACGAAGTTTTCGAAGCCTAGGTAACCTCCAAAATTCCGTGGCATGCTTTCTACGTATTTAAAAGCATAATCATTCCACTTATGTACTAGATGAGCTGGTAGCTTTTTTAGTAGAGACAAAATTTTGTCAGAATCGTCTAGCCCATTTAAACCTTGGGTGGAAGCTTTCACAACCTCACACTTCTTTAAAAAGTCTGCGAACCTTCGTAAACCAATTCAGTCTCCTCCTCTTAATAGTGGGTCCATGCGGTTCAACCTTTCCTTAAGTGTGCTTGCAACGACATGCATGTTACCATATCGTTCATCTAATGCTTCCTCTGGCATCTTTATAAGCTTCTACTGAAGTCTGTGGAAATGTAGCATCAACCAATTCTTGTACTTCTCCACTTGTATATTTATATAAGTAATATAAAAGCTTGCGTTGGTCTCTTACCGTAGTTTCTACAAGCGTGTGAAAGCTTATTTTCCATGAAGCGTACGTAAGGGGGATCGCCATTGAATATCATGTCGGCTCCGGCTTATGTAAACAAGCATTTTCGATTAAGGCACTAATTGCCGTCACATCCGAATATGGTTTAAACTCATTGGCGCTTGGATTTAAAGTTGCTTTGTTAGTACAATGCCTTTCATTTTCTACTCTTGCATAGTCTTCCACAGGAACTTCTTCTGTCGCTTCGCCTGAAACCTCGCCTTGAGTTTGGGAGCAGACCTACTTACTTGTTTCCTTGTAAGACCCTGAACTATCCTCCGGAACTTCTTGTGGATCTGTTGCACAGTTCCCTTTTTTTCCTGCTTTGCAATTGAAGTGTATATTTGAATCCTGATCCTTCTGTGCGCTTCACCTTTGGTCGCTTCTAGCCTTCTCCTCTTCCTTGTTGATGTCTTCAAACATCTCCATTTCCTCCATAGCATCGCTATAAGCTTGTAGCGTAGCTTCGGTTTCTTCTTGTAATTGCTCCAGCTCCCTTCACTGCTTGTGTTTCAATTGCTCTGTATCCCTACCTTGAATAAGTGACTATTTTACCTTCGTTTATAATTTTGCCAGAGCTTGCTATGAGCTTGCTTCTGAAATCCTTTTTCAAAGCGAACAAATTTCGCTTTGCATTTTTAAAAACTTCCTTCCTGGCCCTTGCAGTCACCTTCCTTGCCTGCATTTTTTGTGCATGATTTCTACCCATTTTTTGTTTATTTGGTCAAGGCTTATTTTCTGAATACCACTTTTAATTAACTTTAAATACCTGATGCCAAAGACAAGTATATCAAATTTAAGGGATATTTATTAATCTCAAACAAAAGCCTTAATTAATAATTACACTTCAAAAAACCATAAATAAAGCAACCTTGGCATCAAAAAATTATAATAGATAAAACACTTAGGATATTTGAACCTTGTAAAGAAACACCAAAAAAGGCAAATCGCCTTTAAATATATACCGGAGTTGTCAAACTTTCCTGGCAATAAATGCGACAAGATATACTTTTATTGAAATGCACAAAAATAAACATAAACAGAATAAAACACATAGACAAAAAATAAACAAATGTATAAACACAAAATGCTAATAAAGCAAATGTAAAAATAACGCCTGCACAAAAAAGGAAAAACAAAAGGAGACACCAGGAAAGCGGCAACGTGAAAAAACACCAAAATAAAAATATATAGTTTAATATATATATATATATATATATATATATATATATATATATATATATATATATATATATATATATATATATATATATATATATATATATATATATATATATATATATATATATATATATATTATATATATATCATTGACACAAATCAGAAAGTAAGCCTTTTTGACCAACACCTTTTAAACACAATAGTAAGTAGTAGTAATAATAATGATAATAATAATAATAATAATAATAATAATAATAATAATAATAATAATGATTTACCGAGATAAAAATAATAATAATCAAATACCTTTAAGCGCCTTTTTTAAACACAATAATAATAATAATAATAATAATAATAATAATAATAATAATAATAATAATAATCAAACTAAACACCTTTGAAGAACGCAATGTCACAATAATTATAATAATAATAATAATAATAATAATAATAATAATAATAATAATAATAATAATAATGATAATAATAATAATAATAATAATAATAATAATAATAATAATAATAATAATAATAATAATAATAATAATAATAATAATAATAATAATAATAATAATATTAATAATAATAATAATAATTCACAAACAATAGTATATTGAAACACGCTATATATATATATATATATATATATATATATATATATATATATATATATATATATATATATATATATATATATATATATATATATATATATATATATATATATATATATATATATATATATATATATATATATATATATATATATTGTTTTTGTTTCGCTTTGATTATGTTTTCTTTCTTCCGTTTTCTTTTAATTCCTTTGGGCGAATCTTTCAAACTCCCGTTGTATGGGAATACGATGGGGAATTCCCTTCCTCTCAGCTTTGACTCCGAAAAATGCGGGGAGAGAAGCTACGTGACTCGTCGTTGAAAGGGGAGGGGGTGAGACTATCCCTTCCCTCGAGTTGACTTGACTGCTTTTAATGCCGTGACTACGAGCTGATTGCTGGCTTGACAACAGATCGCTTGGGGGAGGGGGGAAATCTTGTTCCTTCGGTGAATCAACGGCTTTGCTTGATTTCCTCGCTTTAGTTTTATTTTTACCTTTACTTCAAAGTTGCTTGATAATTGCTCACAAGTTGCTTGATTATTACTCACAATGCTTGAACCTTCCTATTGAGCAATCGCCTAACTTTGCATAAATCGTTAAACTTTTACAGCAAAGTTGTTTCACTTTAATGAGCAAGTCGTTTAACTGTTGATGGACAACAGGCGTCGCCCAGCTTGGGCGTCTTGAGGTAATAAGAGAGCTAATCGTCAACCCTTTTCAATCAAACAGAATTTCCATTTAAAAGCACTTTATTTCCGAATGTTGAACAGGTTAAACTGTAAAAAGAAACAGAATACAACTTAAAATATAAACAAGTACAAAATAAAGAATTATAAACACGAATATATGACAAACAACGTACCGACTTGTTGCTCATATACACTCAAGAACGCTACTAAAGCAATGGCGGGAAGAAAAAGGAGACGCTGGGCTGCTTGAGTCAGGTTGACTAAGTCTCTCTTTAACTGAGTCGTATTCTGCCGTACAAAGGCAGTCACATATATATATATATATATATATATATATATATATATATATATATATATATATATATATATATATATATATATATATATATATATATATATATATATATATATATATATATATATATATATATATATATATATATATATATATATATATATATATATATATATATATATATATATATATATATATATATATATATATATATATATATATATATATATATATATATATATATATATATATATATATATATATATATATATATATATATATATATATATATATATATATATATATATATATATATATATATATATATATATATATATATATTCATTTTGATTCGATTGGTGATTTGCACCGTGAGCAACTCGCCAGTGTGTCTGTACGACGATACCTTACTGCCCTTTATATAAAAACAGATATAAACATGTAAAGAAAATAGACAGTCAGAAGCTAGATAGTCCTGTCGACTGCACAAAGTTTCAATTTCTAAGCTAAGAATAGAATGAATAAGCTTTCCTCATTTGATTTCTATCAGTCTCTCTTTGACCTTCTTTGATTTCCTTTTCCGTCATTCTATTTCAGCTGATGTAGGCGGCCATCATTCATCCTTTAAATCCATAAACAGGGGCGTCCTCAGGTTTCTGTTTTTACTAATTTTTTTTCTACTTTTCATCAATAATCTGCTATCTGTCATTCTGTCGACTGATAACTTCATTCTCCTTTATTTTAATAAGTAATAATAAAGTACAAATAATTTTTGAAGTACAGAAGCTACAAAATAAAACATATATATATATATATATATATATATATATATATATATATATATATATATATATATATATATATATATATATATATATATATATATATATATATATATATATATATATATATATATATATATATATATATATATATATATATATATATATATATATATATATATATATATATATATATATATATATATATATATATATATATATATATATATATATATATATATATATATATATATATATATATATATATATATATATATATATATATATATATATATATATATATATATATATATATATATATAATATATATATATATATATATTGCAATAATCTTTCTGGTTCTTCTTCATCTCGCCCTTTCTGGCATTTCGCAAAAAATGTCAACTCTAACTTTGCTTCTTCCTCTTTCCCTCCTCTAGTATCTTCTGATGGCACAACTGCCATTTTACCTTCAACTAAAGCTGAACTCTTCGCTCAAACTTTTGCCTCTAACTCTACCTTGGACGATTCCGGAGCTATTCCTCCTCCTACAACCCCCTCCAACTCATTTATGCCTAACATTGTAATTTCTTCTAAAGATGTCATTTCTGCTCTCTCTGAGCTTAACACTAAGAAGGCGTATGGTCCTGATGGTATTCCTCCTGCGGTTCTCAAAACTTGTGCTTCTGAGCTTGCACCCTGCCTTGGTAAACTATTTCGTCTTTGCCTTTCTACTTCGATCTTCCCTTCTTGTTGGAAACGTGCGCTCATTCAACCTGTACCGAAGAAAGGGGACCCCTTCTCAACCCTCTAACTATCGTCCAATTTCTTTAACCTCCGTTCTGTCTAAAGTTTTCGAATCTATCCTTAACAGGAAGATTTGGAAACATCTCAATTCTTCCAATCTTATCTCTGATCACCAGTATGGCTTTCGTAAAGGACGTTCTACTGGTGATCTTCTTTCCCTACTTTCTGACTCTTGGTCCTCCGCTCTTCGGGGTTTCGGTGAATCTTTCGCTGTGGCGCTAGACATATCGAAAAGCTTTCGATAGTGTCTGGCACAAAGCTTTGATTTCCAAACTTCCCTCTTTCGGAATCTATCCTTCTCTCTGTGACTTCCTATCTAATTTCCTTTCTGGTCGTTCTATAGCAGCTGTTGTAGACGGCCACCGTTCCTCCTATAAATCTATAAATAGTGGTGTTCCTCAAGGATCTGTCCTTTCTCCAACTCTTTTTCTAATTTTCATCAATGATCTTCTCTCTATTACTTCGTCTCCTATACACTCCTATGCCGATGACTCCACCCTTCATTATTCCTTTCAATTTGAAAGACGTCCCTCCCAACAGCAGTTATTAGACGCAAGAAGGATTGCCTTGGAGCAACTGACCTCTGATCTATCCCTGATTTCAAATTGGGGCAGAGAAAACATGGTCGTTTTCAATGCCTCAAAAACTCAGTTCCTCCATCTTTCTACTCGACACAATCTTCCACACAACTATGACATCTTCTTCGAAAACACTCAACTCAAACCTTCATCTGTTCTCAATATTCTCGGTGTTTCTTTTTCTCGTGATCTTTCTTGGAAAGATCACATTAACTCTCTCTCTAAACAAGCTTCTAAGAGGTTGGGTGTTCTGTGGCGCCTTCGTAGTTTTTTTACGCCACCCCAGTTGCTTGCTCTGTATAGGGGTGTTGTTCGCCCTGTATGGAGTACGCCTCGCATATCTGGGGTGGGTCCACACATACAGCTCATCTTGAAAAGGTGGAGTCTAGGGCTTTTCGTCTTATCAACTCTCCTGCTCTTACTAACTCTCTCCAATCTCTTTCTTCCCGTCGAATTGTTGCGTCACTCTCTCTATACTATCGCTATTACAACGGTCATTGCTCTTCTGAACTCTCACCTCGCATACCTCCTCCACTGAGAAGGGCTCGTGCCACACGTCTTTCTACACAGTCTCATCCTTTCTCTGTCCAACTCTCCGACCCCAGACTTAACCGCTATGCTCAATCTTACATGTACTCTACTGGTAAAGTCTGGAACACACTCCCTTTATCTGTTTTCCCAACTTCCTTTGACTTGCACACTTTTAAAAACGCCGTGTATCGGGTCACGTCGGCAATTAGCGACCCCGAATCAGATTGCTTCCCAACTCCGGTGGATATTGGTAGGCCTTGGGCCTTTGCCCACCGGAGGAGACATAAAAAAAAAAAAAAAAAAAAAAAAAAAAAAATATAATATATATATATATATATATATATATATATATATATATATATATATATATATATATATATATATATATATATATATATATATATATATATATATATATATATATATATATATATATATATATATATATATATATATATATATATATATATATATATATATATATATATATATATATATATATATATATATATATATATATATATATATATATTTTGCGATTTGTATGTAAACCGAAATCGCGGAGAATAAGACAGTAATGTGACTGTCTGTCCTAAAGATGGTTTTGAAGTGACTAACCAAATATTAGATATATTAGCCTAAGGAAAAATAATAATTGTAAACAATAAAAAAATCCAAAGTAACTCACCAAATATTAATATGATCCTTTAGCCAAATTTTAAGTATAACTTCTAATAATTTCCGTAAAGTTCTTTAGGGAAGAGTGCCTTTAAACGTTAAAGACTTTATTTAATTTTAAGTAAGTAATTTAAAAAGCAAACGGATCCTCTCTTAACAGCACAATTGCCATTCAAACATCAGGGCATCAATTCCCAACTCTATTACTATCTAAGAACTTTCAAAACGTAAGTCTTGTATTATAGTCAATTTTTAAACCCCATAGAATACCTAACAAGCCTACTCTTTGCTAAAAGTTAAGATCAAACAATGTAAATCAAATAGAGAGTAGGACTTTCAATGTCTTAGTTCCAATATAGCAATCAGAGCTCAAATTCAGTCTTAACATGCAAATAAACAATTATAATTCTAAGAAAGGTCACTTAATAGTTAAATACATTGTATTCTCTGGAAGATCTTGTCGATGAGGTTGATATAATTATTAAAGAACTCTTACATTTCAATTTTATAAGCAACGAGGTCTAAGTTAAATTTGCCAGTAAGTCTAGCGTGTTTAAAAATCGCCTAACAAGCTTCTTGTTGCCATTCCCAAAGACAATCTAGTTTTTAGCGAAAGTTTTGTAACCAAATTTTAACCAGAGATTTTTGTATTTCACTAGGAAGCAAATATGTAAACCAAAAAATGGCTTTATCTTTAAATCATAAAATATTTAATTAAATCTAAAATATAAGGATTTCCTATAATATATATATATATATATATATATATATATATATATATATATATATATATATATATATATATATATATATATATATATATATATATATATATATATATATATATATATATATATATATATATATATACATACATATACATATGATAGCATCTTTGGTTTTTTGTTTTAAATATTTTTTCGTAAATAAGAAATTATCAGATACAAGAGCTATGGCTCCTCCCAGAAGAAAAATTCTCTAATTATGTCAAAGGGCTATAAAAACAATAGGAATAAAAATGAACTTGAGAAAGGAAATGTAATATTTAACAAGTTTTTAGCTCGTTAGCTTCATCCTAGAAAAGCTGATGAATTTTCTTATCTTTGACGACATATATCTTCGAACAATAAACAGACAAATGAAATAAAAAAAAAGAAAATAGATTGATGTATTATGTCTAAATTGATTATCAGTTTCTGTGATAAATTTCCACTTTTTGGAAGAAAAGTTTAAGAGAAGGATGATTAATTAAAATGTTTGAAGAAATAACTAGATGGAAATATACTTGCTTTTTTTATTATTATTATTTTCAACTATCTAGACCAGTGTTTATCAAACCTTTTAAGCCTCACGATACCTCCAAAATACAAAAACATAAAGTTAATAGCCTCCTGAAATCCTAGGTAATTCATATTCCTGTCAGGTGTCAAGTTCAAAAATTCAATTTGGGATATTTATCGTACAGCTGATTAATAAATTTAAAATATCATCAACAATTATTTTATGAAAACAAAACAGTTTAATTCAAATTTTTAATATTCATTCGAAACAATTTAAAAAGTACGAATTTCGTACTGTGAAATCTTTACCTACATTTTAGCGTAAACAAAGATTATAAAAGGATATGAAAAGATGCTTTTAACTTCAAGTATTTTACTTTTTTGTGGCCCACAGCGACCAAACCCCCCCCCCGTATTTATGATCAAGATCAACCTGGCTCCTTCGGGAGCTACCTCAGGTTGAGAAACACCTCTCTAGACTATTATCGCTTGAAGTAAAGTATGTATTAAAATTTAAAAATTTTCACTAAGGCATTATTTCATAGCTAACGATTTTACAATCAACATGTTCTGCTTTGGAAAGTGAGCAATCTTCCTCATGTAGCGGATAGGAGTGAATTTACATAATTATAGCCCGTGGTTGTTCGTTCTGCTGTCAGTGCCATGGGTGGGGAGATTGCGTACGTCAACAATTGAAGCAAACAGTGAAAAAAAAAAAAAAATATCAAATATTACTTTCAATTATTTCTACAGCTTAAAATGTAAACTGGATAATTGCTTAAGAACATAAATGAGAAGTTTAATGATCAAAAGGCTACAGTAGCTTGAAAATAATATACATCAAGGTAATCAAAGTACGTAACTATGTACATTTCAGAGTAGACTCTTTTATACATAAGCATACATGCTGCATGACAGGAGATTAGATATCTCCATTACAAGATTGAGAAAGTTCATACAGGTTTAAACTTTCACCTCAAAGAAATTAAGCTTAACGGTTTGTTTTTCCTGCCTCATGTTGTCCAGTTAGAGGATAACATTTACTCGCTTCCTTCTATACTGTCCAAAATACCAAATAGCTATATCTAATTTTAGAGTTTACATCCACAATGACACTCACTTCTGACCCTCATTTTACTACTGTAAGTTAACAGCACACTTAAATTCCTAGCTTGCAGTTATAGAAGTAACAAGCAAGTTCCCTCCAGCAAGCTGGAGAACTGAAGAATATAGGTTGAGTGAATTTATCTCAAAAAGAGAGACCATTGGCAGAGGATTATAATTAAATAGGCCCATTAGGAACCAAGGAACTTCAAGCAGTTCATTTTAATCTAAAGTTAGGTTGAAGTCTTTGTTGTAGTTGATGTATATTAATAGCATTCTTTAATTGAGATATTAGCACAGTATAAATATTTTACTATGATATTAGGTTTAACTAAATGGGATACGTATAACAGCTCATTCTTGTATTTATTTATATACTTATTTATTGCTTTTTATCAGTAAGACTGCCAATGGTCTACAAAGCTACATTCCATTTGAACAATAACAAGAAATTGAAATATGGGGATGGCTCTTGGATAGAAATTAGAAAGAAAAAAAGCTTTACTGTTGGATAGGTACAAAACTTGTATAAGTAGTTTATCAGTCAATAGGCTTTGCATGGGTCATAGCAAAAGATAAAGAAGATATACATTCTAAATATGAGAAAATATTTTTTAATACAGTGGCAAATATTATTTAAATAGATATAAATAGTAAAAGATATAAATTGTAACTTTTTCAAGCTTTAAAAAAAAGATGAATCTATATATGGATGATCAAAGTATTGCATGATTGATTTGTCTCTGAAATCTACATATTTTAAAAGCATTTGAAAATATCCTTTGGAGTTTTAATGATTCAGTTGTTTTTGATAGTTTATTTGACTTAATTGCTTATAATTTAGCTTAACCTTTATATAAGCCATAATAATATTCTATGAAAAACTTGTAAATATTATTTTGAATCAATTTATTCACTTATAAAATAAGATAAAAATAAATTTTACTATCTATAAATTAGTTGTATATAATGTAAAAAAAAAAAAAAAAAAAAAAAAAATATATATATATATAATATATATATATATATATATATATATATATATATATATATATATATATATATATATATATATATATATATATATATATACTCAACCTTCTTTATTCATTTTTTTTCCTACCTCTTACAGATATTTAATAAGATACTGTTAGTTTGATATAACCATTATATAAAGATGATTTGTTTTACTTATTCGTATATGAAATTAAAGTTATGATATTTTCAAATATTTTTATAAAAAAATGTTGTCACAAAGTTTAGATGGTATTGATCCGAAGAAATTTACTACTTTGGAAGAAATCAAAGAAGCATATGATCAACTTTGCAAAGAAGAGGTATATATATATATATATATATATATATATATATATATATATATATATATATATATATATATATATATATATATATATATATATATATATATATATATATATATATATATTATAAAATAAAAAGTATTATTTTATGTTCCTGAATTTTTTCCTTATTGCAATTTAAACAAAATGAATTTTGAAAATAGAGGAATTTATTTTTATGAGATATTCTGAAGATTAATATATTTATTTAAATCATTTATCCTATAGAAAATAGTTGATGAGAGACTAGAATGGAACATTGGGAATAGACATCGTCTTGAAGCAAGGTTATCCCAACTAGCTCACTTAGTTCCCACTCTTCAAATAGTTCAAGCAGATGCTAGGAAGTTAGAAAATACAATATCATTCACATGCCAACTGGCTAATAATGTATCAGCAAAAGTTAGAGAACTGGATATTGCTAAGGTTAAATTAATAATTTTTTATATATAATTTTTTATCCTTTTGTCTTAAACCCAATACATATTTTATTAGTTTTATTCATTTGTTTGCCTTCGATGAAAATTTATTGAAACGATTGCAGAATAGTATCTTCAAGGGATCAAAAAAAAAAAGATAACATGCAGTACCCTTAGTAGCCCCTTAGTTTTTCCTGAAAAATCACTAATATCAGTCAATATAAGAAATTTGTGTACAAGTATATTGTCATTTAGTATATGGTTTACGAATGGGAATATATTTTTAAAATTTTTTGTGCCTGCTGTTGGAATGTTTTGTAGAGCTATTCTGATTATTATTATTATTATTATTATTATTATTATTATTATTATTATTATTATTAGGGAAGAGTTTCAGAAGTTCAAAAACGAGTTGGCGATCTTTTAGACCTGGAAGGATGTGCTGGTGGTGTGGCAACAGCACTTTCACAGGAAGGTAAAACTGATATTTACCAAATAGTGAAATATTTTCTTTAATTATTTATTGTTTGATTGAATATATATATATATATATATATATATATATATATATATATATATATATAATATATATATATATATATATATATATATATAATATATATATATATATATATATATATATATTATATATATATATATTTTATAGATTATGAAAAGGCTGCTGGCCATATATACAGATTTCTTTCCATGGATGAAACAGTTCTTCGCCATTCTGCAGATTCTGCCAATAAAGGTGAATAAGTTTTGTAGATACCTCTTTTATTTAACTCAATTCAAGTATATGTATGTAAGAAAAGATTTTTCCCATATACTTATATGCTTAGTTTGAATTTTCTTTATAATTACTTTTAGCAATGTATTATATTTTCACACGTTTATTCCTAAGTTTTACCCTTTTTATTTTTACCACCATTTATCTTCTTTATATTCATTATTTATTATTGAGACACATTGGTTATTAAGTACTGATTAATTGTATTGGTTAAATTACCGAAAGTAAAATAAGTGAACTGTAAAAGCTTTGCTTATTTTAATGAGTTATAATTAAAAAATATATATTTTTTACATAGTTTATAAATGTATTTAAATGTAAAAAGGTCAACGCTGACTTCATTTTCGAACGTGTTCTGAATTCTATTGAAATTTCTTTTTCTTAAAAACCATCAAACTATTAGTCAAACATGATGAAGGGAAGAATTTCAAGAAAATGAAATTTAAATATTTGCAACCCTGTCTTTTTTTTTTTTTTTTTTCTCCATTTCTCCTAGGAGAGAATTTCGAAACTTGGTTTGAAAGGCTAAAAAATGCTGAATCAAAATTAAGAGAAATTATAAACCAAAATTTTGATGAAGCAGTGAGACGAGAAGACGAAGCTAGCATTGAAAGATTTTTCAAATTATTCCCTTTACTTAACAAACATGAAGAAGGGTTGGCGAAATTTACTAATTATCTTTGTTCGAAGGTAGTGTCGCTGTTCTATTTTCTTTCTTTTGCAAAGTATCAGTTCTTTTGTCATCCATGTTGGATTAATTTCTGTGATGAATTATATAATGTTATAAATTTTTTAAGTTTTGGAGAGAAAAGTTCATGCCTATTTTTTTAAAATTCAGATTCGGGCAAAATCTGAGAAAAATCTAAGTTTGGCCAAGCAAATTGGGCCAAGAGATAAACGTGCTCACATTATCTGGGCAGACACCATCACACTTCTTTTTGAGGAAATTGCTCGTGTTATTGAAATTAGACAGCCAATCATTGAAACTTATTACTGTAAGTAGAAAGCATTTTTTGTAGATTTTGTTTATAAATGAAAAGAAAACCACTAAAAATAATAATTAATTATTATTATTATTTGAAATCTGAAATGATGGATGTAATAATAAGAATGACCAGCAGTTAAGAGGTTGCATTTATTTTAATAATAGTTTTCCCTTTATTCATTAAATATGATTGAGATAACTTTTAGGTAAAGCATGTTTCTTAACCTCGATAAAAAAAAAAAAATAATAATAAAATAAAAATAAAATAGAATGCACTCTACTATTTGTTGCTATCATGAGACTGAATGGTCTGATTAACATTTTAAAAATTGAAATATCCACAGTTGCGATGCAATCACAAAAAATAAAAGTTGTTTTTAAACCCCCCCCCCCAAAAAAAAAAAAAAAAAAAAAAAAAAAAAAAAAAAAAAATTTACCTTTTTTTTTTTTTTTTTTTTTTTTTTTTTTTTTTTTTTTTTTTTTTTTTTTTTTTTTTTATATTTTTTATTATAATTTATTATTATTATTATTTTTTTCTTGAAGCATGAACATTAAGTTAAAAAGTTATAAAATATTTTATCTAACATGGATTATATTTTTCTATATAAAGATTGTTTTTTTAAGAATTGTACTATCAAGTTTATATTTCGTTCATAACTTTTATCATTTGTTTATACTTTGTAGGTTTAGAAAATATATGTATACCAAAGACTAAATAAATAATTGAACTAAAACTTAAAATAACTGATTTTCAGTTATAAATGATTATGGTATAAAATCATACTTCTAAATTTATATGAACAATATCATATTCAGGAAATATAACTTATCATTCTTTATTATTTCATGATTTTAAATGTTTTTACTTTGATGATTAGACAATTTCATGGGAAACATCAAAATCTGTAAATAGATTGTCTTAAATTTCATATGATTCATGCAATTTCCAGATTTTCAGTTGTTTAATTTATTTTCGTTAATAATTGTTTGTCATTACTTGAAAATATTTCTATACATAATTTAATTCAGTTAATGTCTTTCAAGATATAATCTATTTCATGTGTATTTGAAATAATTTTACTAATAAAACCCATTTTAAAAAAGAACAAATTGTGTAACAACTGTAAAAACAAATTGTGGAAAAAATAAAATTTTTTTTTTGCCATTTCTGTCAATAGTTGAAAAAGGTTTCATTACTCATCTTAAATTGAATTTTTACAAGCATTTGCATTTAAGTAGGCATAAGTGTGAAATAACTTTATAGACTTTATGTAAATAATGAAAATGATTAATAATCATCCCTTTACGATTTTTTTGTGGTCTCATGATGACAAAATAATAATAATATTATTATTATTATTATTATTATTATTATTATTATTATTATTATTATTATTATTATTATTATTATTATTAGCTCCAGGGCGATTGTGTATTGTTGTGGAGCTTCTTCAAGAAGAATGTGATCGAATTGCTAATGGAATAATATCAAATATGCAGACACAAAGGAAACTAAACAACATACTTTCAACCGTTCAAGAAGCCTTAAGGTAGCATATATATTAAAAATTATATATATATATATATATATATATATATATATATATATATATATATATATATATATATATATATATATATATATATATATATATATATATATATATATATATATATATATATATATATATATCCATCCATCCATCCATCCATGTTCCTCTAGACGTCGTATAATCTTACACCTACAATATGAACTGTGGTTTGGTTGTATCCTCACCTACTGGGTTTGTTACAGTTTTCACCGACGGCTCCAAAACCTCCGATAGAATGGGTGCTTCGGCCTTATTTCCAGACTGTGTCCTGTCGCATACACTTCATCCTTTTCCTCTATATTCACTCCAGAAATGGTGGCCATTTTTCTTGCCATCTCAAGATTATCTGCCCTCTATACGGACGATTCGTACACCATTATTCTGACTCCAAAATCGCACTTCTTGCAGTTCAGAACTGCTCTTCCAGAAAATCATTAGTTTTCACGATCCAACAATACCTTCTCTGGTTCCACACTTTAAAGAAATTCCCGTCGTTTTGCAGGGTTCCATCACATGGTGGTGTCTCAAGTAATGAGCTAGCTGACAAAGCTGATCTCTTGGCGGCTATTTCACGGACAACCTATCTGGCTTCCCTTTCTGTTGCGCGGTCATAAGACGACAACTGATTATTGTGCCATCCTTAGGAAAAGCTTTAACAATCTACTCTCAAGAATGTTTGGTTGATAACGTTCGTGGAGCCAAACTTCGTATTGTAAAGAATCTCGTTGGTGCGTGGTCCTTCGTGTGCCGTCAAGGTGGTCACAAGGAGGTGATCTTGACCCGACTACGCATTGGTCATACTCACTTAACTCACGGTCAATATATATCGAGGGAAGCCCCTTCGACCTGCCAGTTTGTCATTCAGAAGCTCCTGTTCACCATATCTTGGTTGATTGCGCTGCCTTAACTGCCATCAGAAATATATACTTTCCTACCTTATCTACTATTCCCTTTGAGGATCGTTTATCGATCATTTTATCGGAATCTTTAGCTTTTCGTTCGGACCTTATTTTTGTCTTCC
>SEYY01024513.1:0-47500 GCA_009176605.1 Armadillidium nasatum | reverse complement strand
AGGTCTTAAGATGGTGAAAAACTAGATCGAGATAGTTTGTGCATAATGGAATGAAACAAAAGGTTCAAACCATTATAAATTTTTTAAAAATAAATTTTTTTAGTACCGTTATTTCTTCTTAATTTATCAACAAAAAAGCTTCATTATTATTTTGTTTTGGCTGATTTATAATTCTCCATAGACTTTAACTACTATGTAATTTTCTTATAGCCGCCATGTTGAATTGCAATCAGCTGACTCGAAAACATAAGATATTTTAGAAAATTTTGGAAAACCGTTCTTTTGTGCAAATCGGAAGATGCATTTAAGTAAAACTTCCTAAAGTTTTAGGGAGTTTGTGGCATGAATAGGAAACGGCTTTACGATTTGCTCAATAGAATGGATTTCCCAAAAATTTTTAAAGTGTCATATGTTTTCGAGTCAGCTGATTACAATTCATCATAGCGGTTGGGCTCTCAAAATACTCAGCTGATGTAAGATCATGAATACTCTGTTGTAAAAGAATTATAAGCTACCAAAACAAATAATAAAGCTTATTGTTGACAAATTAAGAAGAAATAACGGTCCTGAAAAAATATTTTTCCTAATAGGCTTAATTATACTAATTGATTATGTAGCCTACTAATATTCCTTTTTACGTATGAAACTAAAATTTATGAATAATCTTGAAAATACAATATATTTTAATACATTTATTAAAATAAATTTTAAAAATTTCACATATAATGACACATAAACATCGAGATACAAAATAACAGCTACGCAATTGGGTTTGTTTACATCTAATATTAAAGGGGAATTTAGTCATGTCGAAAGGCATCTTCAGGATTTCTAAGAAATCTACAGTCGTGACATCATTTCGTGGAGTTTTCGCGACTGAAGTGACGAATAGAACGCTGTTTTTAGAAAACTAGATATTTAAGTAAAACTTGGACGAATAGAAAACGGCTTAAAATTTCTTGAAGTAAAAAATATATAACGATGATTCGATACTGAGAATAAAATATCGATATATTGATATATCGGTTTTAAAAATATCATTGATATTTTTTCGATACTTTCGTTAAAAAAATATCGATATCGACATATATATCGGTACTCTTTAGGCATCCCTATTCCCTAGTCTTCAATTTTTCATTTCAATTTTTCAAATAGCTGGCGCGTGAATGATAGGAATATGGAATATTTAGTGCATTTTACAATTTTTTTTGCTTAATATATACTCATTTTTGGAAGTTTCTTTTTAAATAAATAAAGTGGCTGGGCAAAAAAAGACATTTTATGCTTTTATTTATAAGTAACAAGAATTTTTAAAAACTTTTTAAGATGAATGAATAGTTTACGATATTTTATAATATAATATATATATATATATATATATATATATATATATATATATATATATATATATATATATATATATATATATATATATATATATATATATATATATATATATATATATTTAGGAACATAGGAACATAGGAAAATAGAGACAGTTAGAAGCCACAAGGGCCTATCGAGACTGTCCCAGTCAAACAAAATAATAACAATACTAATACATGCACGAAAGACTAGGTCTATCCCATCCCAGTTATCAGTTCATTCATGCATAGTCATGCATAGATAAAAGAAAAACTAAGCCCCATTTTACATGCAATATTCAATGAACCATCACCCACTACAAAAAACTGCTGTTAGGCTTAGTCATAGGTTGATCTGTTGATCTAAAAATTCATATATACCCGCCAATTTGGCTTAGTCAAGTTATTCTATATAATACCTAAACCATCCATATATCTATCTAGCCCCTTTTTAAATTTGACAAGAGAATCACAGTCAACAACCTCCCGTGGCAAGTCATTCCAAAAATTAACAACTCTATTACTGAAACAGTATTTTCTTAGATCGAGATGGCATGGCTTCTTTTTAATTTTCTTATCATGTCCTCTAGTTACTCTTCCATGGTCCACTATGAAGTATTTTTCAATCTCTGTATTACTGTCAGATGCAAATATTTTGTAAACTTGTATCATATCCCCTCTGAGAAATCTCCTTTCAACTGAGAACATTCCTAACTCCTTCAACCTCTCTTCATAGCTCTTATTTTCAAAGCCAGAAATCATCCTTGTTGCTCGACGTTGTACTCTCTCCAGCATATCTATGTCTTTTCTTAAATGAGGAACCCAAACTTGTGCACAATACTCTAATGCTGGCCTGACATAGCTATTATATAGTTTGCTTATAACCTCTTTGCTCTTGTAAACTACATTGCGGTTAATTATACCTAACATCTTATTAGCTTTATTCCTTGCTTCCAAACATTGATCACCCACCTTCAGATTACTGCTAATTATCACACCTAAATCCTTTTCTTGGTCCACAGTCTCAAGCCACTCCCCATTCATTTCATAATTAAATCCTTCATTTGAGTAACCTACATGAAGAACTTTACAATTTTTACTATTAAAGTTCATTTGCCACCTCTCTGCCCAACCAAGAAGTCTATCTAGATCACCTTGAAGCTTTATGCATCCATCATTATTCCTTACTGAGGTAACCACTTTGGTATCATCTGCAAACTTAGAAACCTTGCATTTAAGACCTTTGTCTAAATCATTTATATATATATAAGGAACAAAAGTGGTCCCAGCACAGAACCTTGTGGTACCCCACTCTTCACCGTTTCCCATAATGACTTATTACCATTAAGTAATACACACTGCCTTCTGTTCTTTAACCACTCTTTAATCCAATTGTGTACCATTCCATCTATACCATACTGCGACAACTTTTGCATCAGCCTAACATGGGGTACCTTATCAAAAGCCTTGCTAAAGTCTAAATATATGACATCAACTGGATCACCCCTGTCTATACATTCAGTAATATATTCCATAAATTCTAGTAGATTTGTCTGACATGATCTACTCTTTCTAAAGCCATGCTGGGAGTTATATAGTATCTTGTTATCATCTAAGTGCTTCTCTATATGACTTTTCAGTAACTTTTCCAAAATTTTCACAACCAGAGATGTTAAACTAACTGGCCTATAGTTCCCTAAATCTTCTTTACTACCTTTTTTAAATATCGGCACCACATATGCTGCTTTCCAGTCCTCAGGTACCTCTCCAAAAGCAATAGATCGCTTAAAAATCAAATACAGTGCCTTTGCAATACTGCTACTCCCCTCTTTTAGAATTCTACCATACACACCATTCGCCCGCTGCCTTATTTGGGTCAATATGTTCTAGTAAGGATGCGATTTCATTTAACTCAATTTGAAATGTTGTACACCTATTCATTACATGCATACTAGAACTATTACTCTCTAAACTGCTATCCAACCTTTCCTCAGTAAACACTGATGCAAAATAAGCATTGAAAATATTAACCAATTCCTTATCTGAACTTACTAAATTTCTATCAATTTTAATTGGGCCAATTTTCTTATCCTTGCTTTTAAATTTATAAAAGCTAAAAAACTTTTTCAGGTCTTTATTACTTTCTTGCCAAATTAATTTCTGCCATTCTCTTTGCTCTTCTTATTGACTGGTTAAGTTTCATTCCTAATTCTCTTATAATGTTCCAAATCTTCCCCCCTTCTCCTACCTTTGAACATTTTAAAACATCTACGCTTTTCACTGATTTTCTCTTTTATCTCTCTACTCCACCAATTAGGTTTTCTATTTGCCACCCTAATGGGTTTATCTTTAAAACACACAGACTGTATGTTAGCCAATATTTGCTTGAAGTATTCCCACATGATGAAACAATTTTGACCATTAAACTCCTTATCCCAGTCAATTTCATTGAGCATTGCTCGGAATTTGCTAAAATCTCCATTTCTAAAATCTAATATCTTTTCCCTATTGACTTGCAATTTGGGCCCAGACCTCACATTCCAGTTAAATCTAATAATATAATGATCACTAGCTCCTAAAGTCTCCCCTACTTCGACATCATTTACCATCATTTCATCATTTGTAATACTTCACACTGTAAATTTTACATATGTTCCAGATCCAAATAAATATAATTGTATAAATCTTTACTCAGTTCCATAATATTTTCTACAAAATTATAAGTGAATAAACCTTTCCATTAATATTAAAAATAAAATAAAGAGTATTATAAAAATATATTGGTATACGATTACTTTTAAAATATGATAAATATTATATATATACAACTCTATTGTCAATATTAATGAAATTACTATCAACACAGGTATTTAAACATTCTGAAATAAAAAATAAATGTCTTCCTGTACAATAAATTTACTGTTTTAAATTTCTGTATATTCATACTGGTATATGAGATTATCCATCTCTTGGAAATAGTACTTCTCCAAGGTTAAAACTTTAATTAAGGAGAAAACTTATAGAGAATAGGTTATTAATTAATATTAATTAAAACCTTATCAAATTTAAACTTTTTAGGTATGCATATTTCATACTTAACTATATTGAATTCATACGTTAGAAAATCATAATATTCTTAAAGAAATGAAGAAGATTAATTCTGAAGAAACTGTGCAAGAATACATTGCTAAACTTCCAAAAGAAAATATGTTTACCAGAAGAAGGTTAGTTGCACTTATTTTATATTAATTTCTTACTAACTAACGAATACCAAAAAGTATTTTAATTTTTGTCACAAAATGTTTTTGTGCTTTCATGTATGTATATATATATAAATTTTTTATCTCCCTTGTCAAAATCTTGTATTTCAAACATTATTCAATTATTTTATTACCATGCTGAGCAGTGTTAAAGTACCATTTTCCACGAACATTTTGTTTTTACTTTTCCTGATATAGATCTACTGCTTTTTGTGACTTAGAAGAAAAGGCCAGCGATATATAGTAAGAGAAAAATATATACTAAACTTTAAATAGAATGTAATCATACTCGACAAAACAACTGTTGAAAATTGTTTTAAAGGAATTAAAAAAAAACAAAAAAAAGCTTTCCCGACTAAATAAATACATGAAAGAATGAACATTGTGATAATATCTGGAATCAAAGGATTGAGCTGAAAAATATGAGTCTGTAGAAAGATAAGTTATGCAGTTTTCCAATTTAAAATCTTTACTAAAGGGAAAAGATGAATAATGTACACCACAATAGTGATAAAATAAGGACTATGATGGAAACTTGGAAACAGTCAGTGAGAGTTAGAGTTTAAGATGAAAAATCCTAGCCTCTGTGAAGTAAAGCTGTGTGAGTGGAACTGCAGATGTGTGATGTATAAGGGAGTACCCCAAATCATTGACAGGAAAAGTAGTCAATAAGTCAAAGGGCCAACACATTAACAAAATTTTCTCACTTGTCCAAAACATTGACAACTTTTTTTGGTAAGGTCAAAGGGCTGACAATTTTTTTTTATAACTCGTCCAAATCATCGACACTAAAAATCAATATTGATTAATCGAAAGATATATATCATCACTCACGGGTTGGGGAGTAAGGGGGGCAGAGCCCCATAGACAAATGTTCGTGTGCCATGCATCTACTAAAATATTTTTAAAAAATATTCATAATTATTATAATAATAAATAAAAAAAATAGGCTTACATATTGATTGTATCAATATAAAAAAAAATATGATATTGGTCAAACAGTCAACATTTTTTTTCACATGTGTCCAAAACGTCGACACGTTGAAATTGAAAAGAAAAGTGATCAACATTTTTTTCAAAAGTGTCGGCCCTTTGACCTGTCGACGATTTGGGTATAGCACCTGATGGGCAACATAACCATAAACAGTATTTAAACAATGGGGTTGGTGTGATAAATTTCTGAAGATGCCTTAGAACACCTATCCTCATGCCTAAAATTGTAATATCTTCTAAAGATGTAATTTCTGCTCTCTCAGCTTAACACTAAGAAGACATATGATCCTGATAGCATCACTCCTGTGGTTCTCAAAATTTGTGCTTCTGAAGTTGCACCCTGCCTTGATAAACTATTTTGTTTTTGTCTTTTAACATCAACCTTCCTTCATGCTGGAAACGTGCATTTATTTGACCTGTGCTGAAAAAATTGGATCCCTCTCAATTCTCTATCATCACATTTCTTTAGCCTCCATTCTTTCTGTAGTTTTCAAATCTATCCTTAACAGGAAGATTTGAAAACATCTCATTTCTTCTAATCTTATCTCTGATCACCAGTATGGCTTTTGCGAAAAAAAAAAAAAAAAAAAAAAAAAAAATGAAAACACTCTACTAGTGACCTTCATTCCCTTCTCTCTGACTCTTGATCCTCCTCTCTTCAACATTTTGGTGAATCTTTTGTTGTCTGGCACAAAGTTTTGATTTTTTAACTTTACACTTTTGAAGACTACCTTCTTTCTGTGACCTCTTATTTCCTTCCTGGCCATTCTGTAGCAGCTGTTGATGTCCACCATTCATCCATTAAATCTGTTAATAGTATTGTTCCTCAAGGATCTGTCATATCCAACACTTTTTCTACTTCTCATTAATGACCTCTGTTATTTCATCTATGCTGATGACTCCACCCGTCATTTCTCCTTTCACTTTGAAAGATGCCCACCCCTCCCAACAGCAGTTAATAGATGCAAGGAGGGTAGCCTTGGAACAACTAACCCCTGATCTATCTCATATTTCAAATTGAGGCAGAAGAAAACATCATTTTCAATGTCGCAAAAAATCAGTTCCTCCATCTGTCTACTTGACACAACCTTCCACACAACTATGGCTTCTTTCAAAACATACAACTCAAATCTTTCTCTCCATAATATTCTTAGTGTTTCTTTTTCTTGTGATCTCTCTTGGATCAGGAAATCAGAGAGAAAGAGAGAAATTTAGAAATTAAAGATTTGTTCCAAACTCTATTTAAGGCTGTCAATATGTCCAGCATGACTGTAAAAGATTTGCCAAAATGCTGAAGAGCAGAGGATCAAGAGTCAGAGAAAAGGGAAAGAAGATCACCAGTTGAACATTTTTTATGAAAGCCGTACTGGAAATCAGAGATAGCATTAGAAGAATTGAGATGTTTCCAAATCTTCTTCTTAAGGATAGATTTGAAAACTTTAGAAAGAATGGAGGTCAAAGAAATGGGAGAGTTGAGAGTGATTCACCTTCTGCACAGGCTTAATGAGTGCTCATTTCCAGCAATAAGGGAAGACTGATGTAAAAAGGCAGAAATGAAATAGTTTACCAAGGCAGGGTGCAAGCTTGGAGGCACAAGTTGTGAGAATCACAGGAGAGATGGAGCAGGACCATATGCCTTCGTATTATGCTCAGAGAAGCTAAAATAGCATCTTCAGAAAAAAATTATAATTTTAGGCATATATATATGAGTTGGATGGGGTTGTAGTAGGAGGTATAGTGCTGGAATTGTTTAAAGTTGAATTAGAGGAAAAAGTTTGAACAAATATTACAGCTTTAGAAGATAGCAAAACAGCAGTTGTGCCATCAGAAGATACTAGAGTAGGGAAAGAGGAAGAAGCAAAGTTAGAGTTGACATTTTTTGCAAAATGCCAGAAAGAAGATTAGGAAGAAGAACCAAAAAAAATTATTGCATTTTCTATGGAGAAAATTTTTTGGTGTTATGGAGAATAGATTTTGTAGGGTTCCAGGATTAAATAAAAGTTGCATGAGTTTCTGGAGATTGAAGATATTAACCTCTGAAGTCAACATCCCTGCAGCGAATAGCACGAGAACAAGCAGAGTTGAACCAAGGTTAGGTGTAGTAGAAAGGAAAGAAAATGAAATGTATGCAACCATGCCTGAGAGAATTACTTTGGTAATATGTTCTTCGCACTCCAAGAGACTCCTCCCACGGAAGCAATCATTCTATGGGAAAACAAAGAAGTACAACCGCAAGTTTGACCAGCTTGCAGCACCATAGTTCCACAAATGTATCCTCAAAATAGTTTGTAAACATTGATTGTGAGTATATATATATATATATATATATATATATATATATATATATATATATATATATATATATATATATATATATATATATATATATATATATATATATATATATATATATATATATATATATATATATATATATATATATATATATATATATGGGAGTTTGTGGTGGATGGAGAGATCTTGAAGAAGGTAAAGGAAGTTAAATACCTGGGGGGAGTCTATACGGAGGATGGGGGAAACGATGCAGAGATTGCACATAGAATAGCACAGGTTGGGAGGGCAGCGGGAGCTGTGTACCCGCTGTTGAAGGATCAACATATGGGGTTGGAAGTAAAGAGAATAATTTACGAGAATGTTTTGTTGCCAATAATGATGTACGGAGCAGAAACGTGGTCCATTACCAGAAGACAGGAAAGTAGGATACAAGCAACGGAGATGAGGATATTGAGAGAGATGATTGGAAAAACCAGAAGGGATAGGATAAGAAATGAAAGGGTGAGACAGGAAGTGAAAGTAGCACCAGTGATGAGGAGGATAGAAGCAGCGAGGTTGAGGTGGTGGGGGCACTTGGAGAGGATGCAGGAGAACAGGATAGCGAAGAGAAGATGGAACTGGACACCAAATGGAAGAAGGCCAAGGGGAAGACCGAGGAAGAAATGGAAAGAATCGGTGCAGGATACGTTGAGGAGATGGGAGATGCCAACGATGGAAGAAATACAGAGACGAAAAATGTGGGAAGACAGAGATGGGTGGAGAAGACTGCTGAGTCCACTGACAGGTCGCGGTTTCCTAGAAGACCGTGACCTTCCTGGGGGAGGACAGTAAGACAGTAAGTAAGTATATATATATATATATATATATATATATATATATATATATATATATATATATATATATATATATATATATATATATATATATATATATATATATATATATAAAATAATCTGTTAATATCAAAATCAATTAATATTCAGCAATTTTATTTGGGTATCTGGCCGAATAGTAAAAACTGGATAACCAGCTTTTGGAAATTGCTGGATATCCAGTATCTGGTTATCCAAGCAAATTTGCTATCCAGCCCATCCCTAGTCTCAAACATTTAAAAATACAGTGATGAGTGGGACAGCACAGGGGGTGAATGTAATGGCAGAAATAAAGTTTTAAAAGCAAAGAAAAAGTCAGTCTGATTGTTCACTCATCTGGTCAATCAAATTCATTTATGAAATAGATCCAATTATACCAATACAACAAAGAAATGCAGGCTATGCAGGAAACTTTAAACTTCACTTAAGTCAGGTTTTTTTTTTGTTTATCACTTATATGCCTGAATTATACACACTATAACACTCATTCTCATAATAATGGTTAATAGTACTTTTAGGTAGATTGGCAATTTTTAGTTAGCATATAGGTACTGTATTACAAAAATTGGGCCTGTATAAAACCATGCCATGCTATGAAAATTATTAAAAAATAAAGATTTTGAGAAAATGGAAAATGATGTACAATTTAGACCTGAAAATAAAGCAAATCAGTCCAGTGAGTTGTTTGTATCAATTGTTTAAATCTTTTCTTTTTCAGTAGTCGAAGAATATCTGTACTTCCATTAAAAGCTAGAATAGCAGAAGACTGTAACTTAAAAACAGATATAGAGGAGGTAAGATATCATTCTTTAAGACATAAATCATCAAAGAAAAATAATTAACCTAAGCATACTTAAAAAATAAAAAAATTAATCATTCCTTTTTTATTCCCTTTTCAAAGTCTGGAAATTCCAATTTACCTTTTATAATTCATATATTAATGACCTTGAGTCTGATCTGAATGCAAATCCATCTTCAATACCAAATAAAATACTGTGCCAAATATATTTTTAAGTAAAATAAGTAAGGAAACAAATACTGTAGTAATAATACTGTAATAATGATTAATAATATTTTGTTTCTTCTCATAAAGAGAAATGTGAATTAGCATCCAAGAGAAATGAGATCTGCTGTAAATATTGAACTGAATATAAGTCAATAATGAAATAATCATTTTGTAGCTTTAAGTTTTCTATCAAGAATTAAGGTTAGATTCTGTTCTTAATTTTATTTTAAAGTTAATACCAATTTACCAATACTCATGAAGAAATCCCTATTTATAGTGGGCATAATAAAAAGAAAATGGAAGAGAATTCCGTAGAACAGAGTTTACTGGAGATGAAAGAGGTGCCACAACAGACAAAGCCATAGCATGGGTTGACAATTTTCACTCTAAACTAACAGCATGTAGGACCTACATGAGCGTGAATGATAGACGAAATTCGATTAGGCATTGATAGGACAAGTGTCTGGATGTAAGTGACATCATTGTTCCTGCCACACTTGTATCAAAGAATTGCATAGTTCTGGCAGTGTGTGTGGATGCTTATTCCATAGGTTCTCCATGGGACTTTGTGGGCTAGTCTTGATGTGTGATATCTCTAGAATTTTTATCATGCCACACAAACAGATGCAACCTTGCCGATTCAACAGTTGTCATCCTGGAATACAGTGTGAGGGATGTTATGCTCTTCCGGCTATATATATATATATATATATATATATATATATATATATATATATATATATATATATATATATATATATATATATATATATATATATATATATATATATATATATATATATATATATATATATATATATATATATATATATATATATATAATATATAATATATATATATATATATATAATATATATATAATATAATATATATATATATATATATATATAATATATATAAATATATATATAATATATATATATATATAAATATATTAATAAAAATAAAAATAAAATTGATTATATTTAAATAGTATAATATACCTAGAAAAATCCTCTAATATATATATATTAATATAAAATAATATAATATAATATATATATATATATATATATATAAAAATATATATATATATAATAATATATTATCAAATAATATACTATATATAAGTATAAAAAAATATATAATAATATATATATATATATATATATATATATATATATATATATATATATATATATATATATATATATATATATTATATAGTGATGGATCGGATGTCAAATTTTGTAATTTGCGGATACTGATACAGATGTTGAATTTTGAAGAATCGGATGCGGATGTTGAATATGCGGATGCATATGCGGATGCGGATGTTAATTTTAATGAGGATGCGGATGTAAATTTTGATGAGCATGTGAATGCCTATATATATATATATATATATATATATATATATATATATATATATATATATATATATATATATATATATATATATATATATATATATATATATATATATATATATATATATATATATATATTATATATATATATATTTCATTATCACCTTTCCCACTTTCGTGGGGTGGTGCCTGCCACAATTCCCTTACAAACATACCTATTCTTACCTTTTAACCCCTTTCACCACCGCCCTTCCATCTCTCTCTGTCTCCACAAATCTTCTACCCTCTTCTAAACTCAAATTACTTCCATCAAAATCTCTCACTCCATCCATCCATCTCCACTTCGGCCTTCCCTTCCCCCTACCCCTATCCACATCGGATCTAAGTACCTTGCCCACCATTCTGTCCTCATTCATTCTACACATATGTCCAAACCATTTTAGCACATCCTCCTCCTCTCTATCAATTACACCCTTCTTCCATTTACACATCTCCCTTATTCTTTCATTTCTAATCCTATCAATCCTTCTCAATTTATATATCGCTCTCAAACCTTTCATCTCAAAGACATTGAAACTTTTTCTCGACCCGAGCACTTATCATCTATGTTTCACACCCATACAATACAGAAGGTAAACACATACATTCAAACATTCTTATCTTTATTTCTTTCGAAATTTTTCCTTTCTTCCATACTTCTCTTAGGCCCCCAACACTTTCATTCCCTCTACCACTCTATTCTTTATTCTTTTTCCGTCCCACCCTTACCTTCCACCCAACATTACTAGATATTTGAATTCATCCACCTCCTCAAGTTTCCATTCATCACACTTCTACACCCCCATTCCTCCCTCCACATTCTCCTCATCCCCACCTCCAATCCTCATAACTTTATTCTTCGCTGGATTGAATTTCAATCTCGTGTTTGCACATTTCCCTTCAAACTCTCTCACAAGTATTCTCAACTTTTCTCCAGATTCTGCCACCAACACCGCATCATCTGCAAAAAGTAAAACATTCACTTCCATTCACCCTCCATATTTCTCAACCTAATACCCTTCCCTTTTCTCCTCATTTTTCTAACTACACCATCCATCAATAGATTAAATAACATTGCGACATTACACACCCCTGTCTCAATCCCACTCCTATGCTAAATCAATCCGATAGTTTCCTCTTCACCCTCACTCTTGATCTACAATTCGATATATATACATATATATATATATATATATATATATATATATATATATATATATATATATATATATATATATATATATATATATATATATATATATATAAAGTTGAGTTAGCTTCTTTCCTAAAGAACTTAATCTAATTAAAGGTTAATCGTTTCCACATCTATTTAATACAATGTGAACGTTTCATACCGTATTTCCGCCTTCAGTCTTTATAATATGAAAAGCCCTAGACTCCACCTTTTCGAGAAGAGCTCTATGTGTGGAACCACCACAGATGTGTGATGTGTTTCCATACATGGGTAAACAACACTCATATAAAGAGCAAGCAACTGGGGTGGTGTGAAGAAATTCTGAAGGCTACTCAAAACACCTAACCTCTTAGAAGCTTGTTTAGGAAGAGAAGTAATGTAATCTTTCCAAGAAAGATCACAGTAAAAGAAACACCAAGAATATTAAGGACAGATGAATGTTTGAGTTGTGTTATTTTGAAGAAGATATATTGTTGTGTGGAAGATTGTGTCGAAGCAGAGAGACGAGAGGAATTGAGTTTTTGAGGCATTGAACACAAAAATATTTTCTCTGCCCCAATTTGAAATGCGAGATAGATCAGGGGTCAGTTGCGGCAAGGCTACCTCCCTTGCTTCTATTAATTGCAGTTGGGAGAGCTGCCTTTCAAATTAAAAAGATTAATAAAAGGTGGAATCATTGCAAAGGATTGGATAGGAAATGAAGTAAAAAGAGACAAGGTTATTAATGAAAAGCAAAAAAAAAGGATTTGGGGATTAGAATAGTTTGGAAATCAAACCATTGCCACAGACTCTCCCGAAAGCTTTCGATAAGTCCAGCGCGATAGCAATAAATTCACCAAAATGACGAAGAAAGAGAAACAAGAGTCAGAAAAAAGGGAAAGAAAATCACCATTAGAGCGTTTCTTACAAAAGCCACAGTGGCGAATTGAAATGTTTCCAAATATTCCTGTTAAGGATAGATTCAAAATCTTTGGAAATAACGGAGGTTAAAGAAATTTGAGACGATAGTTAGAGGGTTGAGAGGGTCTCCCTTTTTCGGCACAGGCTGAATGAGCGCACGTTTCCAGTAAGAAGGGAAGGTTGAAGTAGAAAGACATTGACGAAATAGTTTACCAAGGAAGGGTGCAAGCTCTGAAGCATAAGTTTTGAGAACCACAGAAAGAATACCATCAGGACCGTACGTCTCTTCCTAGTGTTAAGTTTTGAGGGAGCAGAAAAGACGTCTTTATATATATATATATATATATATATATATATATATATATATATATATATATATATATATATATATATATATATATAATTATATATATATATATATATATTATATATATTATATTATATTTATTATAAGGATGAATCGGAATGTATTTTAATTTTCGAAAAGTGCGGATGCGGATGTGATTTTGTTGCGGATGCGGATGAATTTTTGGAGATCCGCGGATGCGGATGTTAAATTTTCGAAAATGCGGATGCGGATGTTAATTTTATATTTTAATATGTAATATATATATATATATATATATATATATATATATATATATATATATATATATATATATATAATATATATAATATATATATATATATATATATATATATATATATATATATATATTATATGGTAAAACAGCTCAATGTTGTCATGTAGGTCATCCTTACAAACCTTACCCCAGAGTGAACTACATCTTCCAATCCAAGTATTCCTCTCTGAATTCATTGAATTTTACAGTCATTAACAGTCAAATGTTTGTGTTGCCTCATCCTGTTGTAACTATGAAGCATTGTGGGTGTTTGTGAACAAGGCCACTTGCTTGCTACTCGGATCCATATGTTCATCCTTTGCAGTTCCCTGCAGAGTGTTAATTGAGAATTATAGGTTGTGATGGGTTAGCTTTAACGTAGCCAGCAGTTTCTGCCAAGATGCGAAGTGATCGTGATTCATAGATCCTCTGGCTATTCCTGTTAGTTTTGATTTTAGACTACAATTCTGTAAATTTGGCAACTTCGGTCACAGTATGACCTTATAGCATGTCCAAATTCATTTACATCTGTTTACTGATCCATTTTGCTTATGTAATGTGCCTCACTCCAGTGATGTCAGTGACTTGATGATCCGTGACATCCTTCGGACGTTTCACATGTATTATATCCAACCTTCCTCGCAACGCTATAGCAATGTTCTAATTACCTTAAACTCACTGTGTACATAATATTTTTCCAGTTTTCTTACATGTTTGTATTAGTGATGTAACAGATCTTCCTTTGAATGGAGATCTGGCTTTTTAAAAAAGCTTTATCTTTAGCTGAATTATTTTCAAGATCCAGCCATCATCTCAACCAAAGCATGAAAAATTTAAAATTCTTTGTACAAAATCTAAATATCTTAGTTGAATACCGTATGTCATTTTATTAGTCGGAGAAATTTTCATTTTACCTTATTTATTATTTAGCTAGGAAAGAAATTTTATACATGTATGGAAGATGAATAATAATTATTAGATTTTTATTTATATTTACTGTTAAATCCTTTAAACAATAGGGCATTCATTGTTTTTGTGATGTGAAGTTTTTATTTAAGAAAAAAAATCTTAGAAATTTTTAATATTTAAAATTCATATGATATTGGAATTTATGCATTTTGGTATTCTTTTGTAATGTTAAATATAATATTTTATAAAATTATGTAAGTTTTTTTTTTCGTCTTTAAATATGATATAATTGACTATATAAACATTTTGAAATAACTATTTTGAACAAATCTTCATAAAAAGATACATGAAAATTATAATAGATATTAACTCTGGGACAAATTGAATTTTAAATTGAAAAAATTGTAAAAATTGAATATTTGCTTATTATTATTATTATTATTATTATTATTATTATTATTATTATTATTATTATTATTATTATTATTATTATTCTACATCCAATTTTTATTAGATTTATTTTATTAGATAATTTTTTATGTATACTCAACTTCATGACATCTGTTCCCAATTTGAATGGCTTTTTTGAGTTTGTTTCTTAAATTAGACTATGACTATACTTGTAAATTTAATTGAGTACTATGTCTAAAAGCATAGTATATTATTATATACGCTTATTCACAAGTAATTAATAGACTAAAATACTCTTGCTGCCAGGATATCCAGTGCCTTGTAGGGCCGTATTATTTTTAGACCAGATAATCTATTCTTTGACCACTTACTTCTGGAGTTTTATTTACACTCCATCCTTGAAATGGACTCTGTCCGTTAGTAGTGGTAAACCATATATATATATATATATATATATATATATATATATATATATATATATATATATATATATATATATATATATATATATATATATATATATATATATATATATATATATATATAATATATCATGAAAGAAAAAGATGCATTAACAAAACCATTAATGGATCTCAGCAATCAAAGAGGGAAACATAATGGAAAGTTTAAGACATCTGAAAATGATAGAAATTAAATTGCAATATATATATATATATATATATATATATATATATATATATATATATATATATATATATATATATATATATATATATATATATATATATATATATATATATATATATATATATATATATATATATATATACACTTGCAACTACCATTATTTGCTTATAATTGACCTTTGGAAATTTTACAAGATTATAAATATTTTATTTTTTTCCCATAATGTTAAAGTATGATTAGAATTATTTTGCTTGATAGTTGCTTGATTTTCATCCGCATCTAATGCCCTAGATTAGTTGTAAGTTTTCTAAATGTAAATTTGCTATTAAGGGAGTTGGTTTTCTCTGATCTTTTTGCAAAATTTTAAAACTACTTGATTAATATGAGATTTAACTTTCTTTCTTTTGTAACAATGATTGGTAAGCTCTCTTTTGTGTGTGTGTGTGTGTTTTTTTTTTTTTGTATAAAAGTGTAAATTCCTATTTCCTATATAATGATTATTCAGTAAGCAATTTAGTGATATTTTGATAACCTTTTAAACTCAAAATGTTCTTCTAAGTTCCTCTTTCTAAGTTAGATAATTAAATATTGTTTGTAATGATATATTTGCTGTTGTAAAAAAATTCTGACTTATTTGAAATAAATAGCAAAATCAAAAATATTTTAATAAATAAAAATATTTTAATTGCTTATTGTCTCATCCGCCCTTGCATAGAATACTGCCTTCATATCTGGTGTGGCTCAGGTTTCACCCTTCTTTTGGATAGGCTAAAAGACATAAATTGTTCCGCTCTTTCTTATTCACTTGACCTTTATCTTTGTAATGTGACGTTGGTACCTTGTCCCTTTTCTATAGGTACTACAGTATCAAATGCTCGAGGGTACTGCTCACTCGTATACCTTCCCCTTTACGGCGTCCTCGTAGCACAAGGGGTGCATTGTCTGTACATAAATTTTGTGTGGACATAGGCAACTCCAGGCTTGTCCACTATGGTGCCTTCTCTCCAGCCACCTCTGTTTTGTGGAAGTATCCCATCTTCTGTGTTTCCTGCCAAATTTAATCTTAATTATTTTAATGCCCATGTCTTTGCTCACCTACCAAATTGCTTTAGGTGAGACTTGTAGGGTTTTTCTTATCTTTTACTGCTCTAACACCCCCTCCTTGAATAGGGACTCTGCCTGTGAGCAGTGGCGATGCGTAAAAAAAAAAAAAAAAAAAAAAAAAGCCAAAATATTTGAAGGTGTTCTTAATATTATGTCCAAAATAATGTTAGAAGTAATTCATGTAATGTTCAAGAACTTTATAAACTCAAATGGGTGTAACTGTTTTGTAACCCCCCTGAGAAAAAATTGTTTATTCAGCTGAGAAAGAAGTGTATAGTGTGTCTTGCTGCACATTGGGAATCATCTTGAATTGCTTCCAGTATGTTCTCATTGCGTCTAAAAAGATATTCTGAATATATTAAAGTGTGATACTTTCTAACTAAAATATTGTTATAAATTGCCTCTATTGTGTCTCAAACAGAAATCTGTTTGTATGATTTAAGTTCCCTATTCTCTTTAGTGCAAATCGTTGGAAGCAATTTCGTAGAGATCATTCCCCCTTGAATAGGGAAGTGCTCGTGTTTTTTTTTTTTTTTTTTTTTTTTTTTAATTCTTGTTGCAACCTTAAAATGGTAAATTTTTTGGACAGACCAAAATTTGCATTTACAAATTTTTTTTTTTTTTTTTTAATGGAATAGTCTTAAAAAAGCTGAACATTAGAGTAAAGAAAAAGTTAACATCAGACCAAATCGTTGAAGTATAAGATATCATTAACTAACATTTGATTGATTGAGGAAAAATGACGATTGCTGTAATTCCATATATACAGTCTTTACAGACATTAGAAAAGGATAATGTCAAAGTTTACATTATTCGTTGGTTTTCAAATAACAAATAAGAAAGTTAATTTAGTATCCTCAATTCTGCAATTAAATGATCAATAACAGGTGAAAACTTGCGAGTTCCTTTGTGGCCTTAATTAATTACTTATTTTGAGTCAAAAAGTCTGAGAATTGTAAAGGCTCTATAAAGGATTTACTTGCAAACTTGTTTGGGTTGCACCGTCGTGATTATACTTTAGTATCTTAAGAATCATCTGGGAAATTTCAAGAAAATCATCGTATTCTTAGAGAAGATGGGATACCAATAAAATGACAGACTACTGTGGTAATCTGCAGAAAGATTGTCTAATTATCTTTTATTCTTGAAAATCCTCCAGGCTAAATTTATTAAGACTGAAAAATTTAAAAAAGAAATAAATATCGGCAAAAGGGGTTTCTTGCTTTAGTTAAAAATTAATGTTTTTGCCCATTTTAATAAATTTAATTGCTTTATGTCAATTTTACTTTAGTACACTATATTCATAATCGATACATGATTGTTTGCTTTTCCATGTTGATTGTGAAGAAGTGAAAATTATATTGGAAAAGAAATAAAGGAGATAAAACTTCTCAAAAAATTGAAAATTATTTGTGATGGCATGAAAACTTGACATGACAGTTAAAAATAAAAATAGGTTTAATTTTTAAAATCATTGCACAGTAATTATCATCAGGTGTTCAAAAATAAACTTAAAAATTGCCATATATTTATATAATGAAATTTGAATTTTTCTTTGAAAATTGATAGAGTAATTTTTCAGATGTTGCTCAAAGGTCAGCATTGCTCAAGGAATTCCATGAATTGAGGAAGTCTAGGATTTCTTCTGGTTTGTCAAATAATCGGTTGACTGTTGCAACACCTTCGCAAAATCATCCTGTATTGTTAAGTGCAAGAAAAAGAACTCCCTTCACTTCTGGTAGGCGAAATTCAGGATCTCATAGAAAAAGTAATTTATTTTTGTTTTGTTTTAATGATTTTTTAGTCTGTTATCTATTTAAGAAAGATTAATGTGATTTATTTTTATGCCCAGCATTTTGTCATACCAAAATTGAAAGCTCACCTAAAGTGACTGTTAGTAAAAGATTTAACTTGAGGTCATCTTGTAAAAAAGGTATGTAAATAAGTGAGCATATTAATTTATTTATTGATAGAAGTTGTGCCATATATGACTAAACAAGAAGAAAATAATTTAAATTTCAAATTTGTTTAATTTTTGTGGTCCATCATTAAATTTCTAAGTTTTCTAAAGTTTCAGTTCACTCGTCGGGCAAGAAGGGTGTTTTTCATCGAAGAAATGAAATAGCCAAAATCCAAATCAAAGAAAATATTGAAAAGAAGTTCTTGGACCAGGTAAATTTTTAAATTCCTTCCCAGGGTTATTTTGATTAGATTATTATTCAATAATTTTCTTTATCCTTGACCAATATTCTAGAAATTTAATAATCAAGAACTAGTAATGTATTGACAAAGTAGTAAGATGTGAAATAAGATTGTATATATATATATATATATATATATATATATATATATATATATATATATATATATATATATATATATATATATATATATATATATATATATATATATATATATATATATATATATATATATATATATATATATATATATATATATATATATAAAACTATGCTAACATTATCAAGTATTTTTGGTTTCTTTTTTATTTTGATTACGAATATAAAATTCCCAACTCAGTTTATACATTTATAAAGAAGCGATTTAAGCCAGAAGTATCCAACCTTCTGACTTCCTTGACCAGAGCTTGCACAACACATTATACATATGAGCAACCATTAATAAATATTAACTAAGTTTAGTTGCTAATATAATTAGTAGTGTTTTCACTGATTTTCAGCAATTCATCATTGTTGTAAAAGAATTTCTAGAAACGAGTTAAAAGAATATTTTATTATAGCATTTTTATATTACCACAAAAGTCTCAATGAATAAAATTGAATGGTGTATGTTTCACTTCTGTAGTTTTTATAGTTTTAAAATAATCACATCTAAATTTCAGTATCAAACGTCAAATAAAAATAACCTGAAATTTGATCTTTGACCTTTAGGTTATTTGACCTGTAAATTATTTCATTTCAACATTTATCCAAATATCGATATGACTCGCCAATGAATCTGAGAATTTTGAATCTTTGGCATTTAATGTAAATCTGAGAAATGACAGTTTTTCTGCCTGTGGGTTTTCATCATTTGATAAAATTTAAAATTTTTATTAATTTATTGTAATACTGGCTGTTTTGTCTCTTTCACTTCATTTCACGTTACAAATTAATATATTACAGTAAATTTTTATGTTTAAAAATTCCTTCATTTATGTACAAAATATTACATAGTGATGTGATTCAGTACTGAAAGATATTTATTATATACATATACCGTATATAATTTTACCATATGTGAAAATGTTGGGGTATATTTATGTTATGTTATAAGGCATCATAGGAGGAGATAAGCAAACATTTCTTGATTGAGTGTTTACAAAGATTCATTTATTAGCGTTATTTTCAGTTATATTTATACATTAAATAATTAAATTTACTACTATTTACATCATTACAATTTTAGTTAAGCTCAGAAATAATATCAATTTAAAGTTTTCTTTTATTAGGAATATTAATTTAAATATAAACTAAATATTTCAATCTTATATACTTTTCTTCTTTTCTTTTCTCTTCTCTTCCTTTCTCATCTCTTTTTGTTCTCAGCTTTTTCTCTCTTGTACTTTCAACTTCAGTAGATGTTCCTCTCTTTCAGTTCCAGTTTCACTCTTCTTTGCAAACCAAATCTGCAATCAGATTTACTCTTCTTTGCAAACTCAATCTTCTTGTAAATTAAATCTTCTTCAGATTTTTTTTCTCATCTCTCTTCTTTCTCATCTCTTTTTGTTCTCAGCTTTTTCTCTCTTGTACTTTCAACTTCAGTAGATGTTCCTCTCTTTCAGTTCCAGTTTCACTCTTCTTTGCAAACCAAATCTGCAATCAGATTTACTCTTCTTTGCAAACTCAATCTTCTTGTAAATTAAATCTTCTTCAGATTTTTTTTCTCATCTCTCTTCTATTCTCAATTTTTTTCCTCCCCCATTTCTCTCTCTTCTGTGCTTCTATTTTTTTAATCTCCTCCGAATCCACAGTAATATGGTTTCAGACAGTCTGAGAGGACAGCAGCATTAACAAACTCCAGTTTTTTTTTGTTATCCATTTAACAGAGGACAAAAATATTTATTATTGCCTAAACATTGATTCCAGTGAAATTCCTGAGCTGCATCTTGTAAAATTAATGAATTTTGAAAAATCTCCAAGAATCAAAATTTCCATTTCCTTTAAAGATTTTTTTTTTTTTTTTTTTTTTTTTTTTTTTAAACAAAATGCAGATTGCTCTTTTGAAATAAAATTATGTCCCAGAGATTGTGAGCTTATTCCGAATATTCTTACTTGGTTGGTTTTTATATATCTGAAATTCAAGGCCACACTTAAAAAAACCCTGTAATCATTATTTGGTGCAAGCATTCGTAAATCTTAATGAAATTTCTGCATTTGCTTTAAACTTGATGTTCAATAAAGGTCCTGGAAATAAGTTCGAGTAAATAATCAGCAGTCTGTCATCAATAGGAAAAAGTTTCATAGCTCTGAAATTGTGAATATCAAATGACTGAAAGTCATATAGCTTGCTGAAGTATTTGTGTTGGCTTAAAGAACACCTTAAAACTTCAGTCTGGATCAGAATTTTTAAGAGAGTATTTATCGCAAAAATATGAGGTTGCCGTGTTGAGAGTAGGGATGAGCTGGATATCAGATATCCAACATTTAAAAAATGTTATACCGGATATCTAGTGTTTACTATCCAGTCGGATATTTCTTAAAATTCACATTAATTTTTAATTCATGATTTGTATATATATATATATATATATATATATATATATATATATATATATATATATATATATATATATATATATATATATATATATATATATATATATATATATATATATATATATATATATATATATATATATATATATATATAATGTCCACCACCCTAAAAACATGTTTCAAATGTAAATAAAAAAAGAGTGGTTGAAGGTAATCAATATTTTATTTGCACAAATGAAATGTCATTCAATACTGTTTTAAGTCATGTTTTAAAGATGAAATTCTCCAAATTTTTGAATGTTATTGTTTGTACAGTCTTTGTGTCAACTTCTGAAGATTGCTATGGCTCGACTGACCATGTCAGGTGAAGCAGCGGCTATCTCTTACCGAATAATATCCTTAGGGACGTCAAGGGTTTGAAGTCGATGTTCTCCTGATTTAAGTAAACCCACAGGAAAAAATTACAAGGGGTGAGGTCAGGAGGCCCCAACATCTCCACACAACGATACAACGTTTCCATTAACAATTACAGCAATCTTTGAGCTGTGTGTGCTGTATAGCTCCATCTTGCTGAAACCACACACTACATTTTTCAAATTCGAGTTGTGGCCTTTAAAAGTTTACGAGAATTTGTATATAATGGATAGAGGTTACGATAAGAGAAACCACATCCTCTTCTAAGAAATAAGAATCCACTATGAGACAACAACGCACTACACAGTCGCTCTTGGAGTGCAACTTTCTTTCGTGGAGCATGCAAGGGGTTGTTAGACCAGTAGCAAAACTTTTGTTTGCTTAAACAGCTATTCAAGGGAAAATGACTTTCGTCATTACATAAGAGAAGAGCATATTCCTGAACATGTTGCAAAATACTCTCGCAAACCTCCTGCAGCCTAACCAGTCTGTCGCATTGCTTTCTTCCACAAATATCATTTTAAATGGATGGAAGAGAGAAGAGGTATTTGTGTAAGGTTCTCCTTGAAGTCTTTCGAGAAATCACTAAAGCAAATGCAGTATGTCTCTGAGACTGCATAGCAGATCTCATCAATGATTTAATATTTTCATGCGTACGAACGCTCCTAGGTCGATCAGGTGATTTTCTTATTAAATTACAAGTTTCCCTGAAATTATTCTTAATCCACTGCAGGATGGTTTTCCGACCTAGAAAGTTTTGGTTCCTTGAAATACTGAAACATCTTCGACAGGCCTTCATCTAGGTGATCATGGAACAATTGTTTGTGAAAAACTCTTTGATAGCAAACTCACTAGGTATACCCAACCAAGCTTTGTTAGTGACTGATGACGATTAATAGGGCTTGGACTCTGAAATACTAATACCCTGGCCCTCTTCCAACCGTTTCATTACTGTCAGTGCAAGTTTTTGAAATTTGGGAAGGTTTTTTGGTCATTATATATATATATATATATATATATATATATATATATATATATATATATATATATATATATATATATATATATATATATATATATATATATATATATATATATATATATATATATATATTCTCTGGGAAAAAAACTTAATTCCATGCTTTTAGTTATGTAAATAATTTAATAAATTTTTGATGCAATGCATATCTACATTTATTCGATATGAATAATTAAAGGAATTTAATTTCTGATTCATAGAATAGAGTTGAGAAACCTTAAGGCTTTATCTTTATTGCTTCTAACTCGACCTAATCCATATTTCTTCATTTATTTTAGGACTGCCGAAAAGCTCTTTGGTTTAGTGAAGATGAAAATGAAGAGGCGGAAAAGGAAAACACTAAGCCATTGCCTGCTCTTCAGCTATCAGCATCTAAGGTACTTTAGAGTATTTATTATTATTATTATTATTAGTAGTAGTAGTTGTTGTAGTAGTAGTTGTAGGTGTCATTGCTCTATCAGACCTGTTTCTAGTGTCCTTATTCTATATCAAGTATGTCAAACTCATTGACAATGATGAGCCACATTTGGGTATATATATATATATATATATATATATATATATATATATATATATATATATATATATATATATATATATATATATATATATATATATATATATATATATATATATATATATATAAATCTTTATCTTCACCTAAATAGGGTTTTCACCCTGTCAGTGGAACCAACATCTTTCTCCATCTGCTCTTTAAAAGTCCCTATCCAAGGGCGCTTTAAAAGATCATGTTTTTCTGCTCGATGGTTTCAATGCTAGTCCCTTGAGTTTTATTTAAACTCACAGGTAGGGTTTTTTCCCTTCCAGTAGGACTAGCATCGTCTTCCATCTAACCTCTGAACACTTTCTCCTCGAGCTCTCCAGAAGATCATGCTTCTCGGAGATATAGTTTTCCATGCTGGTCCTGGAGTTGTTTCAAGCAATGTCTTTACCACACCAGCTTACTGGGTCTGTCGTGTGAAACTTAGTTTTATATATATATATAATATATATATATATATATATATATATATATATATATATATATATATATATATATATATATATATATATATATATATATATATATATATATATATATATATATATATATATATAGGGTGGCCCAGATGTTGCTCACCATACAGGTTTTCAAAAAAATATATTGACACAATTTATTTTCTGCTCTCAAATTGCATTATGGCTGAGAAACTAAGCATAGAAGAAAGAGTTCAACTTGTTTTCATGTTTGGTGGACAATGGGCTACACACCGCTCAGTAGCTGATGAATTCAACCGTAGCCACCCTGAGAGACAACCATTGAGCCATTTCACTGTCTGCCTTTTAATCAAACGCTTCCAAGAAACTGGGCCAGTTGCTGACCGTCCGAGATTTGGGCGACCAAAGAGTGCAATGATAAGAAACATCCCCTATGGTTTTGGCGTATGTTGTGAGAAGTCCTGTAAAATCAGTCAGAGGAATAAGCCAGGAGGTAAACATTGTAAATTGTCAGTGCGTTATATTCTCATGACGTACAAATTTCATAGGGTTGGGAAGACCTATCAGCTGTTTGTCCCTTCCCATGTGCCTCCAGCATTATTTGGAGGTTGTGGCGACAGGCCTAGAAAGCCGGCTACATAAAAAGAGACACCGCTCGAGAAACCAATGCTACGTCTTTTTTAGCACCCGACAGGCGCCAGCCTACCGGTTTGGACGGTGATGATGATATATATATATATATATATATATATATATATATATATATATATATATATATATATATATATATATATATATATATATATATATTATATATATATATATATATATATATAATTAGTGATTGATCGCATGTCATATTTTCTCATTTGCGGATGCGGATATTGAATTTTTGTCAAGTGTGGATGCGGATGCGGATGTTGAATTTTCGAAGATGCAGATGCGGATGCTAATTTTGATGAGGATGTCATCACATATATATATATATATATATATATATATATATATATATATATATATATATATATATATATATATATATATATATATATATATATATATATATATATATATATATATATATATATATATATATATATATAATATATATATATATATATATATATATATATATATATATATATATATATATATATATATATATATATATATATATATAATATATATATATATATATATATATATATATATATATATATATATATATATATATATATATATATATATATATATATATATATATTATATATATATATATATTTTAGTTTACCTCTTGTGTTCAAAGGCCAGAGGTCTACCAAATTTCCACCTGAGAAAAGAGCAAATAGGGATTCTTGTCAGATTAATGGCCGACATGCCTCGATACACAGCGTTTGTAGGTGTGTAAGTCATAGGAAATTTGGAAAATAGATGAAGGGAGTGTGTTCCAGACTTTACCAGTAAAGTACATGTAAGGTTGACCATAGCGGTTAATTCTGGGGACAGAGAAAGTATGAGACTGTGTAGAAAGACGTATTGCACGAGCTCTTCTCAAAGGAGGAGATATGCTACGAGAGAGTTCGTAATAGCGATGGTATAGAGCAGCGGTTCCCAACCTTTTTTTCCTTCTGTACCCCTTCATAATATTTTTTATTTACGAGTACCTTATATATATATATATATATATATATATATATATATATATATATATATATATATATATATATATATATATATATATATATATATATATATATATATATATATATATATATTAAGAACAATAATTTAATTTCGTAATTTGATATTCAATAATCTATATTCTGTTAAATTTTTTTTTTATACATTCTTTTTTAATTTAGTCATATATTTTTTTTTGTACCCCCAATCGATAGCAGGCGTACCCCAGGTTGGGAACCGCTGGTATAGAGAAAGGGACCCAACAATTCGACGGTCAGAAAAAGATTGGAGAGAATTAGTGAGAATAGGAGAGTTGATAAGATGGATGGAAAACCCTAGACTCCACCTTTTCAAGGAGAGCTGTATGAATGGAACTACCCCAGATGTGTGAAGCGTACTTCATATAGGAACGAACAACACTCCTATAAAGAGCAAGCAACTGGGGTGGTGTGAAGAAGTTCTCAAGGCGCCTCAGAACACCAAACCTCTTAGAAGCTGGTTTAGAAAGAGAAGTAATGGAATCTTTCCAAGAAAGATCACGAAAAAAAAGAAACCAAGAATATTAAGTAGAGATGAAGGTTTGAGTTGTGTGTTTTTGTAGAAGATATCATAGTTGTGTGGAAGATTGTGTCGAGTAGAGAGATAGAGGAATTGGGTTTTTGAGGCATTAAAAACGACCTTGTTTTCTCTGCCTAAATTTGAAATGTGAGATAGATCAGAGGTTAGTTGCTCCAAGACCACCCTCCTTGTTGGGAGGGGCGCCTTTCAAACTGAAAGTGTAATGAAGGGTGGAGTCATCAGGATAGGAGATGAAGTAATAGAAAGTCATTAATGAAAAGCAAAAAAAGTGTTGTGGTATAGGACAGATGCCTGAGGAACACCACATTTAATAAATTTATAGGATGAACGGTGGCCGTCTTCAACAGCTGCTATAGAACTACCAGAAAGGAAATCAGAGAGAAGGCTAGATTCCGAAAGAGGGAAGTTTGGAAATCAAAACATAGTGACAGACTCTATCGAAAGCTTTTGATATGTCCAACGCAACAGCAAAAGATTCACCGAAATGCCAAAGAGCGGAGGATCAAGAGTCAGAGAGAAGGGAAAGAAGATCACCTATAGTGTAACTGAAAAAAAATATACTCTTCTGTTTTTATTTCTTTCTTCATTTGTTTTAAAAACTAAACAAAAACTGTGGTATTTAAAAAAAATGCTAAGATTTAAATTTGTCAGTATTCAGAGTTTTTTTACCAAATACGAATACCCCAAAAAATGTTTGATACCCGAATACTTCAAATACGAATTTCGAGTATACGGTCACATATATATATATATATATATATATATATATATATATATATATATATATATATATATATATATATATATATATATATATATATATATATATATATATATATATATATATATATATATATATATATATATATATATATATATATATATTATATATATATATATATATATATATATATATATATATATATATATATATATATATATATATTAGGGATGGAGCGATATACCAAAATTTTTACCGATACCGATACCTAAAAATTACCCGATACCTAAAAATATGCCGATACTTGCCGATACTATATACCGATACCGATACTTTACTCTTATCCAAAAATTTTGCCGATACCGATACCGATACTGAAAATCGATACCGATACAGTATCGGAAATATGCCGATACCGATACCAAACCGATACTTCACTCCATCCCTATATATATATATATATATATATATATATATATATATATATATATATATATATATATATATATATATATATATATATATATATATATATATATATATATATATATATATATATATAAAGACATCAGGATCAATGCTAAGACGCTCAACAATAACAGTTAGACCTCGCTGTACAGCAGTAAATGATCCAGTTTCAAGTTCTACACGGGAAGTATCTCAATTTAGTGAAAATAAAACAATTTCTAATGAATCAACCAAAGAGAGAAGAAGAGCATTTACCCGTCGTTATTCCAGTATACCTTCAATTAATAAGTCTCGGACCACAGCCAAGCAACAGGTATTATTAAAGTAGCTAAGGTAATTTTAAGTTCTTTATCAATATTGTTGTACAGTTTCTTTTTATTTTTATCGAACTATTATGAGTAGTATCGAAATTAATAGATTTTTAGTAGGTTCTCATTAGTTTTAATACCATTCAGGTAGTGTCAAAGCACCAAAGTGGGACTTAATTATATAGTATTGTTAACAGTTGTATTAAAAAAATTTTTTTTTATGGACAGTGGGAGTGGTAAGTATTTTCTTTTAATAGGGGATCTTAAGTTATTTCAGCGTTTTCCAACCTGGGTTCACACAGACCCCCAGGGGACCATAGAAGCTTTGATGGGGTTGCTCAAGGAAAAAGTTTATTTAATATAGGAATTTTACATATGAGTATATGGGGTTCCACATACATAAAGTTAGGAGTCAGATGGTCGACAGGAAAAAGGTTGGGAACCCCTGTATGTTAAACGGAATTTATTTTTATCTTTTAGATTCTTTATGTTGAAAGGAATTTACCTCGTAATTTTATAGTGTTGTAAGTTAAAATTGTCATTTATTTGTTTAAATAAGTATGTTATTAAATGAAATCAACTGATTTCAGAGACGGAGGTCAGAAATGCTTTCATCTATTGATGTTCTAAAACAGAATGAAAATGGATTGTCTCCTATTTCAGAAAAAAATACTACAAATGGTAGTGTATTATCTGCTCACACGAAACAATTTTCTAAAAGAACTAGTCTTATCCCCGTTGTTGATGAAAGAAAAAGGACTAACTTTATCCCCCTTGTTGCTGAAAGAAAAAGAAATAGCCTTATCCCACTTGCAGATTCAAGAATGAAGGAGGTACCACAAATCGTCTTGTCACCACCTTCCAATAATTGTTCCGATGATTTGAATATTGACAGAGAGTCACATGAAGAAAACCTTTTAACAGAGTCTTTCACTATTGATAAAAAAGACTTCCACACCTGTGTTAAATGTTCTTCCAGAGCTACCAAGGATTCAGAAACCAATACTACTGACATGAATGAAGCCCAATCAAATATATCTGAGAGAAGTCAAAACTAAAATGGAGAAAGCTTTATTAGATCAACAAAGACTCGAAAAGGAATTTCAAGTTATAACCCAAGATTATTTCCAGAAAGGGAAAAAAATAGTAAGCAATTAAATAAAATGGAAGCAACGTTATATATAATAGCTGTAGTAATTTGTTAAGTAGTTTAATTTTCTTTTAAGTATTATATACATCAAACTATATTATAATCAGAATAATTCTAAATAATTTTTATACTAAAGGACTTAAATATTTTTAGTTTTTTTCAAAATAAAATGGTTTCTTATAATAGAGTGAAATGTAGTTTGAAAAACAAAGAAAATATGAAATGATGATTCTTTTACTTTACAAAGGAAAAAAAAATTTTTTTTTTTTTTTTCTTTTCAGATGGAAGAATACAAAAGCACATTTAATTTTATGAATAATTTTGTTAATGAGTTTAAACACGTTTTAACACTACCAGTCAATTCAACACAGATAGACAAGGTAATTAGATCATTATTTTTGTTATGATTATTATTATTATTATAGTTGTTATTGTTGAACTGTGTAATTAGAGCTGTTCTAGATGATTAAAAAATTAAGTTTTTGTATGATGCTAGCAAAAGATTTTATTTATTTATTTTTTTTTTTTGCACACACAAGAGGGGCGTTTAGGGAAGGTATGTTTAAATTGTGATTCTTGTATAGAAATTTCATGATTTTGTAACGACAAAACTTGTTGAATATATTTACTCTATAGATAGCTTTCGAGTGACAAATTTATTAGTTACTTTAGCCAAAAGATTGAGAAATGTGACATATTATTATTTTTAGTTTCTAAAGAGGAGGAAAAAAAAATCTCACCATTCGAAGGCAGTTTAATAATTCATTATTTAAATTATCGGCATAGCTCTAATATATTAACTCTAATACTGCAGAGTTCAATTTCTTAATTTATGATTATCAAATAATTATACATTATTATTATTATTATTTTTTTTATTATTCTGGAGAAAAAAGACATTGTTGGGAAATTGAGCATGCAGGAGAATTATTTGAACAAGAGAATTTCTCATCAAAGTAGATTACAACTGGTGCTTCAGGATTGAACTCGACCTTGATTCTGACTGCCAGGCTTTTCCTGGATATCTTACCTGAATGATGGAAACTTGATTTTAACAAAATGACTGAGGATAGGTCCAATCCTGCAGAAGCGAGAGTATGATCAACAATGAGAGTCGCTTTGCACAATGAGGTTCCAATTCTACCAGAGCTGATGTAAAATTTGGATCGTAGATGATCTTCCTTGGTGATTCTTGACCGTCCTTGGGGGGAGAATTAAGGAGTTGTAGAATTAGAAGTAAATTCGGCCATGGGCTCTGAAGAAGTAGAGCACCTTGTAACCCTTCCTGTTTCTTACCTTAATTCCATCTCGTCGCTACTTTTGTTCTTTCTCATTTCTTCAGATGCTCCGCTGCCCTGCGAGCAAACTCTACATTCTCTCCTCCAATGTACATATTCTTCTCTGTTCATTGGTCCTTCAGAAAATCTCTCTACGCAAACTTTGATAAGTTTCGTTACATTGGCACAAACTGTATCGAAAAGTGCTTTCAGTTTGGTTTTTAATTAATACGGAAACTTGTATAATATTTTTTTTTTTTTTTTAGATACGGGTGTTGTCTAACTTCCGTTGTCGTAGGCATCACCGATGCCAAGAAATATTCATTTGTGTAGTTCGTTATCGAACCTTTGACCATTTTTTAAAAACTTAACTCCTAATCGGTTTATCCTACGAAATATTTACAAAAATTCAATATGCGCAGCTCACAAAATATGCAAACCTAAAAAGTTTCATTATTGTATGTTCTGTAGTTAAAATTTTGACCAAATTTCCATACAATATTCAACAAATAGCACGTGGCTTGGGGGACCCTTAATATTAAAATAAATGAATAAAATTTATGATGATTGCACGTTTTTAATGAATGGAGCAAACTGTGAGGGTGTTGCATTAAAAAATTTAAAAAAAAAAAAAAAATATTTTTTAAAAAAAAAAAAAAAAAAAAAAAAAAAAAAATTAAAAAAAAAAAAAAAAAAAATATATATATATATATATATATATATATATATATATATATATATATATATATATATATATATATATATATATATATATATATATATATATATATATATATATATTCATATTCTATTACTCTTGGCCTGATGAGGGAGACAGGAAACAAGTCTGAAACTGTTGCCACTTTCTTTTTGCTTTTAATCCTCCATTGTTGATAATTTTTTATCTTCAATGTTAATATCTTTTTAGTGTTTTACTTTTTATATTTTTAAATATAGTGGTTTGAAATACCAAGTTATATTAAAAGAGAGTGAGCGAGTTAACTTTCTTTAAAGATCATATATATATATATATATATATATATATATATATATATATATATATATATATATATATATATATATATATATATATATATATATATATATATATATATATATATATATATATATATATATATATATATATTTTAGAAAGAGTAGAATGGGTTAAACCTGAACCAGCTCTCAAGAATTGCAAGAAAGAATACAGGTAAGCTCTTTGTATTTTTCTGCATTTTCATTAATTTCTAATTGTTGTGATTTACTTAACGCATGCCAATACGTGATCAATTGCCCTTTCATTCATGACTTTATTTTTCGTCACATTAGGGGAATATAATTTGTGAACTTATTAATGTAATTCTATAGAGTTAGAATCCCTGCTACCGATTTGTGCCATTTTGACAGAAAATCTTACAAGGGTAATAAAATGCCATCATTGCCAGAACTTTAATAAAATTAATTTAAATTATTAATTTTAAGGTTCCAAAACTTTAATTTAAAGCAATACAGTTATATATATATATATAATATATATATATATATATATATATATATATATATATATATATATATATATATATATATATATATATATATATATATATATATATATATATATATATATATATATATATATATATATATATATATATATGGTCTCAAAATATAGGGGAAAGATTTTTTTCTCCTCGTATCTTCGATGACAACCCATAAAAGTTGCCTATTGGTGTAAATATGAGATTGTCAAAGTTTCAGTGTGATGATAACGTTAAGACCTGCCTAGAATATTGGTCTTAAAGGAACTAACTTCTGATCTTTCTCATATTTCAAATTGGGGCAGAGTAAAAAAACTCAGTTCCTCCATCTCTCTACTCGACATACTCGATACAACTATGACATCTTCGAAACCCACAACTCAAACTCTCCTTAATATTCTCAGAGTTTCATTTTTTTGTAATCTTTTTTGGAAAGATCACATTACGTCTCTTTCTAAACCGTTGAGTGTTCTGATGCGCTTTTGTAATTTCTTCTCACCACCCTTGTTGCTTGTTCTTTATAGGGGTGTTGTTCGTCCCTGTATGGAGTAAGCTTTACATTTGGAATGGTTAACTCATTCAGCTCTCCTAGAAAAGGTGGAGTCTAGGGCTTTTCATCTTGTCAACTTTTCCAACTCACTAATTCTCGGCAGTTTCTTCTGCCCGTCGAATTATTCCGTCACTCTGTTTATACTATTTTTATTACAAACAGACAATGCTCTTCTGAACTCTCTCGTTCCTTATCACCTCTACTGAGAAGGGCACGTGCTACACGTCTTTATACACAGTCTCATCGTTTCTCTGTCCAACTCTCTAACCCTAGATTTAACTTCGATGCACAATCTTATACTTGCACAACTGGTAAAATTTTAAACAAATTCCTTTTCTGTTTTCTCAACTTTTTTTTTGACTTGCGCATTTTCAGACGCAGTGTATTGAGGCATGTCAACCTGTAACTTGACCAAGTTTCCGGTATTTCCCTAACTGATTAAAATTGGTAGGGCTCTTACCTTTGTCTACCAGAGGATATATATATATATATATATATATATATATATATATATATATATATATATATATATATATATATATATATATATATATATATATATATATATATATATATATATATATATATATATATATATATATATAATCACTGTATCTTGCGGAAACTTCTACCAGTAATAATAATAATAATAATAAATTTAAAATGTGACATAAACTTCAGTTAAGGAGCAATTACCCTTTTACAGAAATTATCAGTTTTATTATTATTATTATTATTATTATTATTATTATTATTATTATTATTATTATTATACCGACACCAAAAAAAAAAAAATCATTATATACTGAAACCACATACCCGGTACTACAAAATTTACCGATATTTCTCTCCATCCCTATTAATTTCAATGCTTTATATTATGTTGAAATTATCTTGACATCGAAGGTAGTTAAAGGGGTTTCGAAGGTAATGGGGGAAATTGAAGTCTCTTTACAACCCGAGGACCGTTAGGACAAAGTATTTATATATATATATATATATATATATATATATATATATATATATATATATATATATATATATATATATATATATATATATATATATATATATATATATATATATATATATATATATATATATATATATATATATATATATATATATACTTTACTTTTTTACCCCTTGGACCTTCCTCACTGGAAGGGCCACACTGCCTTTAGGAAATCCGCGACGGCCTGCCGGCCGTGTCCAAAGGTCTCTCAGAGAGGTGATGTGATGGAGGGTTCTGTATTGTGTAAGGGAGGGGCATCTCAGAAGGAGATGTTCTGTTGTGTCTGGTTCTTGCATACATCTTTGACATATTGGGGATAGTGTGTTTTGTATATTGAATCTATGTTTGTATGCTTGTAGGTTAGGGTGGTGGCCTGACCTTAATCTGGATAGGGTAATTTGGGTTTTGCGTGGTAATGTGTTTTGTGTATTTGCTATGTCGGGGGTTGTTCGTTGAGAAGAAGATTTGGTTGGCGGGTGTTGAGATAATTTGTGTTATGATGGTGTGTATGTGTTTGATTAGTGGTGTGTTGTTTGCAGTAGGTGGAATGGTTCTGAATATGTTACTGTAGTATGGGGCAGGGGATGATGAAGGTAATTTTAGACGGTGTCTTGTGTGGTCTTGTAGGGTATAGTGACAGGGGTGTGATATGTCTAGGGTGTTTGTGTAGAATTGGGTTCCTATCATGTCTAGGTGAATACGGATCGGGAGTATTTTTGTTTCTTCGTGTAAATGCTGAATTGGAGTGGTTCTAGTGCAACCTGTGATAATTCGAAGAGCGGTATTTTTTGTTTTTTTTGTAACTTCTCTATGTTTGAGGGTGAGGTGGCAGGGTACCAGGCTGGAGATGCGTAATTAAGTGTTAGGTCTGATGAACTGTTTGTATGCTATGATGAGGGTGGTTAGTTCGTTACTGAAATTGTTATGTGACAGTGTTCAAATGATGTTTAATTTCCTGTTTGCAGTGTTGGTTATGTTTTCGATGTGTTTTGAGAAGGTGAAGTGTGTGTCATATGTGAGGCCTAGGATCTTTGGAAATTTGTTTAAAGGAATGAGGGTATTATTTAGTTTTACTTGGGGGTGGAGGGAAGATTGGTGTCTGTCGGTAGTAATAAGAGTAATTGAGGATTTTTCAGGGGAAGCTGTCATTCTGTTTGATTTTAGCCAAGTTTCCAGTTGTTGGATGTATGATTTAGTGAGTGTGGTGGCTGTGGGTATGGAGGGGTTTTGTATTGTGATGGATATGTCGTCGGCGTATATTAATAGTTTTATGTCTGGTGTTTGTGGGGTGGGTAGGTCTGCTGTGTACAGGTTAAATAATAGAGGGGATAGGATGGCTCCCTGTGGGACACCATTTCTTAGTTTTACTGTTTTTGAAAGATGGTTTTTGTTGGAGACTTGAGCTGTACGATCGGAGAGGAAGTTGGAAATCCATTTTTTATAATTGTTGGGTATGGGTGAATGTAGGATTTTTTGTATGAGGTTATGTTTAGGGACTGTATCATATATATATATATATATATATATATATATATATATATATATATATATATATATATATATATATATATATATATATATATATATATATATATATATATATATATATATATATATATATATATATATGATGGTGTGTATGTGTTTGATTAGTGGTGTGTTGTTTGCAGTAGGTGGAATGGTTCTGAATAGAGAGATTGGTTTGCGTTTAAAAAAAAAAAAGTGCAAAATTTGGTCTGAAAATTAAAATGAACTATTAGGAAAGCAAAATTTAAATATAATAGGGTAAAAGGTTATAAGAACATTATTATAATTAATTTAAATACTATGTAAATAAAAAAAATTTGCTTGAAAATTGTCATTAATTAAAGTTTAAAAACAATAGTCTTTTTTTGAACTTTTTTTTTTTTTTTTTAATCTTGTTCATCTTGCCCGTGAGTGGTGGTAAAAAAATTTTTTTAAAACTATTACTAAAATTATTGGTGAAGTTCGAAGTTTTTTTTTTTTTTCTTTCTCATCAATAAAAATTAATGCATTTTCTAATCTTGATATTAATATTTCTTTGAATATTTATGTAATATGAGTTAGAAACCTTGAATGTAAATTTTATATAGTTTCCTGTGTGTGTCATCATATACTCTCTTAAAGCTGCTGACTGCAGTGTTTTAAGACTGGCAAACTATTTTGTTTAATGATAGAGAGATAGAAATTATTGTTCAGTTCCTAAATCCAATTGAAATTTTGAATATTATTTTCTTGATAATTTTTTGATGGTCAAACTCTTTTTTCCGACACATCGATATTTTCAGCCATATAGGCATGCATGCCCTTATATATATATATATATATATATATATATATATATATATATATATATATATATATATATATATATATATATATATATATATATATATATATATATATATATATATATATATATATATATATATATATATATATATATATTTTTTTTTTTTTTTTTTTTTTTTCACAGGTTTTTGGGAACCCCTTTACCAAAGAAAAATAAAAAATTAATGCATAGTTTTTCAGATCCATCTTCTCCAACTTATAAATCACCAACTAGTCATGATTCAAGTTTCCATTCTGTGGACTCTGTCATCTCTCCTTTTACAAATATAGTTGGTGATTTAGAGCGCCCATCTTTGTTACCCATGACCCCAGGATCACGAAACAATTTTACAAATTTAAAATTCAGTTTAAATGAGCAACTCGACCTACTTTTTAAGTGAGAAGTTAATAATTAAATGTATTATTGTATGCATTTATTTTATGTGTAAAACGACTGATTGATATTAGAAATGCAGATTTTTTTTTTTTTTTGCAGTTTGTCAAAGTGTTTTCGGTTTTAAAACGGTTTAAAATAGTTATTTATTGAGAAAAAGCTTATTTCCAATTTTAAAATAGTATTATTAGTTTTAAGTAATGTTCAAAATTTACTGTTTATTTATTTATACATCTACAGAACTTTAAAAGTTTTTAATATTAACAATTCTTTGTCTTAATTTGAAGGAAACTTTCAGATTTGAAGTTTTTTTTTTTTTTTTTTCTTTTTTTAGTTTTTGTAAATTTGCAGACAGGATTATAGACTACATATTTTTGGCGATAAATTTTCGAAAATAAAGTGTCCTTGTTTCCGTTTACAAATTTTAACTGTATCGAGGAATTCATTAAAACTTATCCAGAAGTGTTTTATGTGATTGTTATTTTTAATAAAATAAAAGTTTTTAGTAATTTTTAATCCTAATAATCGTGTTTATCATTAGCATATGTGTTTCAAATGTATCAGCAGTTATTATTTTTGTTAAATCAATATCTTACCAATCTATATTTAAAATTAAATTTCTTTCTATCACTTGTTATTCTAGTACATGTTTAATTCAACACCTAATGATATTTGCTTAAAAATTTGGAGTTAGATCTTGCATATCTAAGGCTATATCACGTTATAGGTAGAAATAAAAGTGATTATTATGCATTTGGTGAGACTTTCTGATGCCAAGTTATGAACACTGGAAACAATGACAAATCTGCTGGTAATCCCAGAGGGAGGATTTGCCCCTTTCATGTTTACATCATCCATTCGGAGACCTAGCCTGTCAATGGTGCCATTGATCAGGTTCGTTAGGTTACTTTTGAGGGGGAAGGATTTAATAGACAGTCTCTCACTGACGTGAATGAGTTTTGAGTTCATAAAGCCTCTGATCCAAACCATTTCTCAACGTAAAGATCTGTGCAGTTTGTTTTACATATATATATATATATATATATATATATATATATATATATATATATATATATATATATATATATATATATATATATATATATATATATATATATATATATATATATATATATATATATATATATATATATATATATATATATATATATATATATATATATATATATATATATAATTTTAAAGAACCTCCTTCTCAAGTTCAAAAAATAAATAAAATTTATTTAAAACTACTCTATAATTAAGAAGTTAAAAAATTTTTAAAGGTTAAAATTCTGAAACGTACGATATAGCGTACTGCTGTATACCCTCTTGAGAGCTACAATGACAAGGAAATAAAATTTTTTAAAAGATACCAAGTGAAAGGTATATCTAATAAAAAACTTAAATTGAAGACCTCGAAGCCTTTTTAAACATTAAGTGATTTTCCAAATTTTTTAAGCGATTACTGTATACAACTTAAAATATCAAATTAAAAAGCCCTTCAGATGTGTTAAAATTTCTCTCAGCGTCAGTATAATGGGATTTAGCAAACGATTGAGATTTTTTATTAAAGGAGTAATAATGAATGTTGATTGTATTGTCCTAGTCATATTATATAATGATTTAAAATATGATTAAATATAAATCCTCCATGGGAAACATTTAGTATCCCAAGCCCTGATAAAGGAGGAGAGTTCCTTGAAAGCCCTATCTAGCCAGTGGGTAAAAATATTTGCTTGCAATCATCAAGGTATAGCCTCGGAAAACGACAGATTCAAAGAAGACTAATCTTTAACCGAAAGCAGAATCTGAACTCTACTCAAAACATAAGATGCAGTAGCGTGAATATCGCTACTTACAACGATAAAGAGGAGGAGATTTTAGATGTTATGAAGGAGAAGAGAATAGATGTCATGGGCCTGCGGAGATGACAATCACTGGAAGAGCGAGAGATATAGATCTTGGAGGAGGTTACGTCCTAATGTATTCAGGGGCGTTGGGAGGAAGTTGTAGACATGGAGCCTCAATGATAAGGACAAATTGTCATTTTTCATTCAGGATGTTCGTTTGATCAGTGAGAGACTGATGGTGTGCACGATGAAATTAGGGAACAAGAAATTCCGACTATTTCAGGTATACGCACTGCAACAAGGTTGTCAGCAGAAAGAGAAAGATGTTTTTTTTTGAAAAGTTTGGAGGAAACATATAGAGAGGATGTGAGAACAGTCTCTCTGATGATGGGAGATTTTAATGAAAGAGTAGGAAGAGAGAGGGCAGAAGTCGATGAGATTTTAGAACCTTTTGGGGAGAAAGTTAAGAATGCATAAAGAGAAAGATTGATAGACATGTGCGTAAGAAACAACCTGAAAATAATAAGCGGTTTCTATCAGTACAGCACAGAGAGTCCTATATGAATACAAGATACTTCAGATGGAGTAAGATTACAGGAAGTTTTGATCAGAATCGATAATAGATTACTTTCTCTCAGCAGATAAGAGAATCGTGTGCAATGTTAGAGTCATACCTGGTGTGTCCTTAGATTCAGACCATAGGATGGTAGTGGAGAAAATTTAAGATAAAAAACTTAAGGAAACAGCCAGTAAATAAAAGGAAAATTATAAAAACAAAGCCTTAAAGTGCAGAATATGAGATGAGTATGAGCACAAGGTGAACGAAAAGATGAATGGGCTGAAGGATGGATGAGATAGCACTTGGACAGAGATTGAGAAATGTTGTAAAGAGGCGGCAGTAGGAGGTATTTGGAAAAGAATGAAAGAAAAAGTCACACACCTTGGTGGACTGAGGAAATGAAGAGAGAAATAAAACAGAAGACATGTCAGAACCATTGATAAACCTTAGTCTTCTAAAATGTTGTAGACCAGTGTTAAAAACTGTGTTATTGATCGGGTAGAGTTAGTGTATCATTTTAACTTTGAATTATATTAACTTGACGTTTACTTTTTAAAAGGGTCCAAAGGTGTCTGAAAAGAGTTTGATGGTTCTGCTGTTGTTGCAATTTGCTTGTAAACAGAAATTGCGGAGAATAAGACAGTAATGTGACTGTCTGTCCTAAAGATTCTTGCAAAAGTAACAAACTAAATTTAGATATATTAGCCTAAAGAAAATAATAATAAACAATAAAATCTAAAGTTACTCACCAAATTACTCACCAAGTGGTTACTCACCACTCCTTCCCCCATCACCACTTGGGAGTTGGTGGCCTCCGGTGATGGGGTTGGTGCCACCAAGACCTCTATGCCGGCTTGCCCTGGTGCACGATCTTCTTTTTTCATAAACTTTTGCAACATTCGCGGTCTCTTTACTAATTTCCACTTTGTCGAACACCACCTCTCTTCTTCTAGACCTCATCTCTTATTCTTAACCGAAACTCAGGTGTCTGAGTGCTCTGACAGCAAGCCCTACTCTGTTTCCTCCTATGTCTCAATTTTCATCCAAAGGCGGATGTTGCGCTTATGTGCGCAACGATGTTGTCTGTTCTCGTGTTTCTAATTTGGAGTCTTCTGAATTCTCTACCTTATGGCTTAAACTTTCTTGCAACTCTACACTAAATTTATCTGTTCTGTCTACTTATCTCCTAACTCTACTGACTATCCAAAATTCTTCGACTATTTATTAACTCCAAAATAGAAGCACATTCTTTCTTCTTCTCCCTTCTCCGAAATCATCATATTAGGTGATTTCAATGTTCACCACCGCCAATGGCTTTCATCTAGTTCTCATGATCCAGCTGGTGAACTCGCCTTCCAATTTTCTATCCAGAACAACCTTGAGCAGTTGGTGCATCTCCCTACCCGTATCCCTGATCGCCTTGGTGATGAACCCAACATACTTGATCTTTTCCTTAACTTCTTATCCTTCTCCTTACACTGTTAAACTCTTTCCTCCTCTGGGTTCATCCGATCACCTTCTTATCTCTGTATCTTGTCCTGTCTCTTCAAGTCTTCCGCAAGAACGGCCCCCGCCTTCGGCGAGGAGACGTTTCTGGCATTTCGGTGCCACTAACTGGTCTGACTTGCGGTTGTACTTCTCTGATTTTCCATGGAATGATTACTGTTTCCGTGGGAGGGGTCCCTCTGAGTGTGCTGAGCGCATAACCGAGGTGATTCTCTCTGGCATGGAGGCGTACATTCCATATTCTTTCCCTTCTACTAAACCTAACAAACCTTGGTTTAACTCTGCTTGTTCTCGTGCTATCCGCCGCAGGGATGCTGCCTTCAGGGATTACCGTCGTCTTCAAACTCCAGAAACTCATGCAACTTATATTTCATCCCGGAATCGTGCAAAATCTATTCTCCGTAATACTAAAAACTCCTTTCTCCGCTTAAAATGCAACAATCTTTCTGGCTCTACATCCTCACGCCCTTTCTGGCATTTTGCAAAAAATGTCAACTCTAACTTTGCTTCTTCCTCTTTCCCTCCTTTAGTATCTTCTGACGGTATAACTGCCGTTTTGCCTTCCTCTAAAGCTGAACTCTTCGCTCAAACTTTTGCTTCTAATTCAACCTTAGACGATTCCGGAGCTGTTCCTTCTCCTCCAACCCCCTCCAACTCATTTATGCCTAAAATTATAATTTCTTCTAAAGACGTTATTTCTGCTCTCTCTGAGCTTAACACTAAGAAGGCGTACGGTCCTGACGGTATCCCTCCTGTGGTTCTCAAAACTTGTGCTTCCGAGCTTGCACCCTGCCTTGGTAAACTTTTTCGTCTATGTCTTTCTACTTCAACCTTCCCTTCTTGCTGGAAACGTGCGCTCATTCAAGCCTGTGCCGAAGAAGGGGGACCCCTCTCAAGCCCTCTAACTATCGTCCAATTTCTTTAACCTCCGTTCTTTCTAAAGTTTTCGAATCTATCCTTAACAGGAAGATTTGGAAACATCTCAATTCTTCTAATCTTATCTCTGATCGCCAGTATGGCTTTCGTAAAGAAACGCTCTACTGGTGATCTCTTTCCCTTCTCTCTGACTCTTGGTCCTCCGCTCTTCGGCATTTCGGTGAATCTTTTGCTGTTGCGCTAGACATATCGAAAGCTTTCGATAGAGTCTGGCACAAAGCTTTGATTTCCAAACTTCCCTCTTTCGGAATCTATCCTTCTCTCTGTGACCTTCTCTCTGATTTCCTTTCCGGTCGTTCTATAGCCGCTGTTGTAGACGGCCACCGCTCTTCCTTTAAATCTATTAACAGTGGTGTTCCTCAAGGATCTGTCCTATCCCCAACACTTTTTCTACTATTCATTAATGATCTTCTCTCTGTTACTTCATCTCCTATCCACTCCTATGCTGATGACTCCACCCTTCATTACTCTTTTCAATTTGAAAGGCGCCCCTCTCAACAACAGTTACTAGACGCAAGGAGGGTTGCCTTGGAGCAGCTGACCTCTGATCTATCTCGTATTTCTAATTGGGGCAGAGAGAACATGGTTGTTTTCAATGCCACCAAAACTCAATTCCTCCATCTCTCCACTCGACACAATCTTCCACACAACTATGATATCTTCTTCGAAAACACTCAACTCAGACCTTCATCTGTTCTTAATATTCTCGGTGTTTTTCTTTTCTCGTGATCTTTCTTGGAAAGATCACATTACCTCTCTTTCTAAACAAGCTTCTAAGAGGTTGGGTGTTCTGAGGCGCCTTCAGTATTTCTTTACTCCACCCCAGTTGCTTGCTCTGTATAGGGGTGTTGTTCGCCCCTGTATGGAGTATGCTTCCCATATCTGGGGTGGTTCCACACATACAGCTCTCCTAGAGAAGGTGGAGTCTAGGGCATTTCGTCTCATCAACTCTCCTGCTCTTACTAACTCTCTTCCAATCTCTTTCTGCCCGTCGAATTGTTGCGTCACTCTCTCTTTACTATCGCTATTACAATGGACACTGCTGCTCTTCTGAACTCTCTCGTCGCATACCTCCTCCTCTGAGAAGGGCTCGTGCGACTCGACTTTCTACACAGTCTCATCCTTTCTCTGTCCAACTCTCTGACCCCAGGCTTAACCGCTATGCTCTGTCCTACATGTACTCTACTGGTAAAGTCTGGAACACACTCCCTTCTTCTATTTTTCCAACTTCCTATGACTTACACACCTTCAAACGTCGTGTATCGGGACATGTCGGCCTTTAGTTTGACCAGGCTTCCGTCTTTTCCCCCAACTCTGGTGGAATTTTGGTAGGCCTCTGGCCTTTGCGCACCGGAGGTGATAAAAAAAAAAAAAAAAAAAAAAAAAAAAAAAAAAAAAAAAAAAATTTAATATAATCTTCTAGCCAAATTTTAAGTATAACTTTTAGGTATTTTTTCCATAATAAGTTCTTCAGGAAGAAGCGCCTTATTAATGTTTAAGACTTTATTTAAATTTTAGTAAGTATTTTAAAAGATAAACTGAACCTCTCTTAACTGAACAATTGCCAAATATTAAACATCAGGGCAATAAATCTTAACTCCAGTTACAACTTAGAACTTTTAAAAAAGTTCAGTCATCATGTATTATAGTCAAATTTTAAAGCCCCATAGAATGCCTAACAAGCCTACTCTTTGCTAAAATTTAAGATCAAACAATGCAAATCAAATAAAGAGTAAGACTGTCAATGTCTTAGTTCCAATATAGCAATCAGAGCCCAAATTCAAAGTCCTAACATTTTAATAAACAATTAATAGTCAAAGAAAGGTTTTAAGTAGTTATACTTTACGTTCTGGAAGATCTTGTCGACGAGGTTGATATAATTATTAAAGAACTCTTACATTTCAATTTTGTTTTCTAACGAGTTCTGAGTTATAAGAGCAAGTCCGTCTAGCGTGTTCAAAAATCGCCTAACAAGCTTATTGTTGCCATTCCTAATGGGAATCTAGTTTTAGGGAAATTTTGTCACCTCAAATTTTAACCATAGATTTTGCATTTCACTAAGAAGCAAATATGTAAACCAAAAAATGGCTTTATCTTTAAATCATAAAATATAAGGATTTTCCAATATGTATTTGGGTAGACGAGGGTATTGTATTCCTACTTTGGCTAGATTCCCTATACTAAAAAAACAATTTACTTATATATTATATTATATATTATGACTGTAAAGTCACTGCAAGCTTTTATCTAAATTTGAATTCTTGGAAATCAGTAAATCCCCCAATTTCACCTTTTTTCTGACTATGTGAAGAACATTTTAAATGGCGAGTTCATATTTTGTCTTGTTTTTATTAACTGTAGACTAAATATTTACTATAATTAGGTTTATTCTTAGTAGACTTGTCGCAGAACTACATGTAGGTCTTTCTGAGGTTTCTGTATTTCCAAGAGAATCCCAACACCATGATTAAAAACATTGGTACCATTGAAATTCCGAATAATTGAAAATAATTAATTTGTTTCAATTAAAACAAATTAATTAATGATAAGAAAATGCAGAAAATAATTATCCTTAATAATTCGCAAACAAATCTATACGAGTAATGTTTGTTTGTAAAGGTATTTATTTTAAAAGAATGCTTTGGCCTAACTCCTCCATGTTTGTTTTCATCACGTGACAATTCAAGATTGCAGCAACGAAAATTAAAGATAAATGGAGGAGTCAATTTTTATGGTCAAGACATAATCAGGCTGTGGTCAAGATTCTCTAAAGATCTTGAAGACTGCTAAAACAAAATGTTCCATGAATCGTGTCCACGAGTTTCACTGCAGTACTTTTCTGCTAGCTGCAGAGAAAATTGATGATAGAAAAATATTTTTTCGATTTTCGCTGCCGCAATCTTAATGGTCACGGAGGAGTTAGGCCAAGGTCTTCTTTTAGAATAAATACTTTTTGCAAATTTTCTTACTCAGATAGATTTGTCTGCAATTTGTTATTGAAAATTATTTTGATATTTTAGAATCATTAATTTGTTTTAAATGAAGAAAATTGTTTACTTTCAATTATTCGGAAGTTCGTTGGTTCCATTGTTTTTAATCATGGTCCAGCCAAAGTATTTTTAAAATTTTCGTTTGACTCATACGTTATCTTATATTCCTATATATGGCTTTTATTAAGTCAATTAAATTAAATGACTGATTAATTAGATGTTAAAATATATTTACATATGTTTATGTAAATCAGCTGACAATTGCTACAACGAAGTGTTTAGCAATCTTCAAGATCTTTAAAGAATCTTAACCGTGGAACACCATAATTGATAAACAGCTGAATTAGGTTCTTGTAAGTTGTAGCGGATATTTATGGAACTAAAGATGTAAACAAACTTATAAGTGAAGGACTGTATTTTAAATTCCTTCGCAGTTTTATATTTTTTATTTATATATTTTTAATACAGGTATTTTCTTTTATAAAAAAAATTATTGTAGCTGTAAATTTGCTCCCATATTCTTGATTTAATATTTTGTATTAATTATGTCAAACTTTATATTTATGACGATTTCAAGAATGTAAGTTATGTAGTTCAAGCTGGCCTATTAAATCAGAAATCGGAATGTTTGGATATTTTGATCAAACGCAGAATTATTTTATTTCTAAAATATGTTAATGCATTGGGTATTTGTTTGTCAGTGGCCTGTTATCCGATTTTAACCATTTTTGCACAGAACACGGAAAATACAATAAAAAGAATAAACTATTTGTAAATAAAAAGAATAAACTACTTGTAAATATGCATGGTATTTAGTTATTCAAAATGTAAACTGAAAATGTAATGTATATTGAAGAAAAACAATAAAAATGGGTTGGAAAATCAAATTTGCTAGATTAAAATGCACTTAAGGTAGTAAAAATAGAATTTGAACATCATAAAGCTTGGTTTTCATCTGTTACTTTAACAATATGGCTAAGAAGGAAAATATATTGATATTAATATAGGAATATATTGATACTAATCTAACAGACTAGTTTGATAACCTAACCTTGACTTAAAAGGGTAAATGTATGCTAATGGGTAGCAAATAGGCCTAACCTAAATAAAAAATTATAAAAATATTCTTTTTAAGTATTTCAGATATCTAGCAACAACATTATAAAATAATGATATATTAATATTAATAATTTTTGCTACATCATTCTTTGCTTATATCGACATAAAGCGTAGGCATGTTTGGTGTAGTCGGTCTAATTATATTATAACAAGATTTTTAATACTTTAATTATTTTTAAATTTATTGAATTTGATTCTCTCACCTAATTTTTATTTTTTTTCTTCAATATATAACATTTCCAGTTTATATTACAAATAACTACTAAATATTTGGTGAGAGGCAAACCATGCATAATTACCGATTACCTGGAGAGACCTATAACATTCTTTATTCAACTAGTAAATATCTACACCTTTCACTAATAAAAATATATATCTTCAATACAAACAAGACTCTGATCATGGCTTTCATATGCGATGATCAGCCTTAGACTAACAATGTAATGATTGGCCTTCTCCATAGCCTACTATTGTGCTTTGGCTAATTTCCTGTGTGTATAGGTGTGTGCGGGTATGTGTGTTTGCATATTAAATTTTTTTATGCAGCGTTTAACCGCTTATATATATATATATATATATATATATATATATATATATATATATATATATATATATATATATATATATATATATATATATATATATATTGTTTATCACCACCACTCGGGTTGGGGAGTCCAGGAGGCAGAGCCCCCATAGACAAATAATCTTGTCATGCATTTACATTTTTCACTGATGTACCACTATAATATTTAAGTTAAATTAATCTTTTCTTAAAATATTTTTTAAAAAATTATTAATACATATAGTACAAGATTCAAATGCATGGCACACAGACATATGCCTATAGGGGCAGAGCCCCTATACCCCTGACCTATTAGTGGCTGTGATAAACAGTATATATATATATATATATATATATATATATATATATATATATATATATATATATATATATATTCTCACCTTTCTCACCAAGCGCAAAGATTAGGGCAACGCCCTGTCATTTACGAAGCCCCTCCACACGCCTCTGTTCAGGTATACTTCCGCCTCTTCCACTTCCGCAATGGTGCGTCCTCAGAATGGCATCCGACACTCCATCCCTCCATCTCTTCCTTGGTCTTCCTACTGGTCTTCCCCCCTCAGGATACCAGTCATAAAATATGGCAGGGTATCTCCTACCATCCATCCTCCTGACGTGTCCATACCACTTCAGCTGCTGTCTCTCCACCAAGTCCAGTATAGGCGCCACTTCCAATTCCTCCCTAATTTCTGAACTTCTCCTTCTCTCCCATCTGCTCACTCCTACTATCAACCTAAGGACCTTCATTTCTGCCGCCTCCACAATGCTTTTAGTTCGGGTTGTTAATGTCCATGCCTCCGAACCATACATAAGCATTGGTCGCAGCATCGTTGTGTACACAAGCACCTTCACCTTCCTTGGCACGTGTCTATTTCTCAAGAGTGGGTATAATTGCCTCACCCCTCTCGAGAATTTGTCAATTCTTTCCTCAATTTCCCTTGCCATATCTCCGTTTGAGTTCACTGTGACCCCCAAATAGCTAAACTTTTCTGCTTCTTTCACCAACACACCCTCCACTCGTATTACAGTACCATCCTGTACTCTCGAGATTTTCATCACCTCAGTCTTTTCCTTATTTATTTTCATTCCTTCCAGTTGTAGAACATCGGACCACCTATTCAGGGCTTCCTGCAACGATACCATGTCCTTTGTCACTACCGCTATGTCATCAGCATACACCATCAACAGACCCACCTCCTCCTCGAGACCCACCTCTCTTATGCATCTATCCATAAATATTATGAAAAGCAGCGGCGATAGCACTCCTCCCTGTCTAACCCCAGCCGTCACATCAAACCAGTCTCCCACACCATATGACGTTCTAACTGCGCTCTTACTTACTTCATACATACCCTTTATTACTCTGATAAGCTTTGGGTCTATTGCGTAGTAAGGGTCACTTAGTGCATCCCACAATCTCTCTCTAGGCACAGTATCGAATTTCTTTTCTAAATCGACAAATGCCAGATATATATCTTTTGCCCATTCCCAGTTTTTCTCTATTAACATCTTAAGACTAAATATCAGGTCCGTAGTTCCCCTACCTGGTCTAAATCCATGTTGAGCCTCATTCAGTTTATTTTCAACCATCTCTCTCAACCTTTTTTCCAATATTCTTTCTATATATATATATATATATATATATATATATATATATATATATATATATATATATATATATATATATATATATATATATATATATATATATATATATATATATATAATATATATATATATAT
>SEYY01024512.1:0-38328 GCA_009176605.1 Armadillidium nasatum | reverse complement strand
CACCACCCCAGTTGCTTGCTCTGTATAGGGGTGGTGTTCGCCCCTGTATGGATTACGCCTCACACATCTTGGTGGTTCCACACATACAGTTCTTCTTGAAAAGGTGGAGTCTAGGGCTTTTCGTCTTATCAACTCTCCCGCTCTTACTAACTCTCTCCAATCTCTTCTTCCCGTCGAATTGTTACGTCACTCTCTCTATACTATCGCTATTACAACGGACATTGCTCTTCTGAACTCTCACGCCGCATACCTCCTCCATTGAGAAGGGCTCGTGCGACACGACTTTCTACACAGTCTCATCCTTTCTCTGTCCAACTCTCTGACCCCAGACTTAACCGCTATGCTCACTCTTACATGTACTCTACTGGTAAAGTCTGGAACACACTCCCTTTATCTGTTTTCCCAACTTCCTTTGACTTGCACACCTTTAAACGCCTTGTATCGGGTCACGTCGGCCATTAGCGACCTGATTCAGAATACTCCCCAACTCTGGTGGATATTGGTAGGCCTCTGGCCTTTGCCCACCAGAGGAGACATAAAAAATATATATATATATATATATATATATATATATATATATATATATATATATATATATATATATATATATATATATATATATATATATATATTGATGGGAGAATCCGAATCCGGATTCGGCGATTTTTTCAAGGATCCGGATTCGGATTCAGATTCAGAGGTTATGAAATCGGAATCGGATTCGGATTCGAGATATTCAAAATTCTGTTCGAAAGTTGGCGGATTCCCCCATCATTATATATATATATATATATATATATATATATATATATATATATATATATATATATATTATATATATATATATATATATATATATATATATATATATATATATATATATATATATATATATATAATATATATATATATATATATATATATATATATATATATATATATATATATATATATATATATATATATATATATATATATATATATATATATATATATATATATATATATATATATATATATATATATATATATATATATATATATATATATATATATATATATATATATATATATATTATATATATATATATATAATTATATATATAATATAATATATATATATATATATATATATATATATATAATATATATATATATATATTCGACAGGAAAAATTAATAAAAATAATTAGAAGAATGTTAATGCGGATGAGATTAATTAAAACTTTTAAAAAAGGCCTTCCTCGTATTCTAAATGAAACACACAAACATATATATATATATATATATATATATATATATATATATATATATATATATATATATTATATATATATATATATATATATATATATATATATATATATATATATATATATATATATATTATTCACCTTTCCCACTCTCACACACTCCACTCTATTTTCCCACTCACCCTCACCACCGCTTTCCATCTTTCCCATAGCTATTTCCACTTCCTCTCTACTAATACACCCCTCTTTTCCTAATATCATCTTCTTCCCATTATTCCTCACTACTCACTCGCCTTCCACCCCAATCAACAAATCACTAAAGTGCCTTTTCCACTTCTTCTCTACTTTCCTCTTTCCTTGCACCGCATCTCCAACTTCCTCCCACACTATCTCTCCCCCCTCTTCCCTCCCTCTCTTCGCTTCATTTACATCCTTCACTGTACCTTCTTAAAATTCTCAGCAAACACACTCTTCGACTCTCCTTTTTGCCCTCTTATCTTCCCTCTTTATTTCCCTACAATTCTCTCTTTACTCCTTCGTTAGCAGATACTTACTAAAGGTCTCTCTTTTTTTATGACATTATTCTCCAACTCTTCATTCCACCACTCGCTTCCATTTCGACTGTCATTCCCTATTTTCTTCATTCCACACACCCTTCTCGCAACCTCCACTAACGCTCACTTCAGATTACTCCACTCCTTCTTCACCCCTTCTACCTCACTCCCTCTCACCTCCTCTCACTTCTCCCTTATCCCTCTCATATAGTCTCTTTTCTTCTCTTTCTTTTCAAACTTTTCCACCCTTGCCACCTCCATCATCCTCCCCCTCACTCTCAACCTCTCCCAGGCCCCTTTAACTTTTACTCTCACCACTACCAAATAGTGGTCCAAGATACCCATCGCAACTCCCCTTTTAACATTGATATCTAACAACCTGCTCCTCCCTCCCCATCTTCCGCACACATAATCTAAAAGCCCCCTATCCCCATTCACTCCACTCACCCATGTATACTTATGAATATCTTTCTTCATAAACTAATTATTTCCTATCATCAGACCCTTTTGCACACATTCCAGTCATTTCTGTTCTATTTTCGTTTACCCCTTCTACCCAAAATGGTCCCACCATCTTACTCACACTTCTATTTTGGACCCTCACAATTAAGTCGCCCAACATGATCCTTATTTTCAAAACTTCTCACACACTCACTCAGACTCTCTTAAAATGTCTCTGTCTCCTTTTCACTTGCTCCTACTATCGGTTCAAAATCACATAGAAATACTCAGAACTCCCTTCGCAACCTTAATCTTGGAGTTTCTATGCTCCCACTACCTCTCCTCCCCAATTCTTCACATGTTCCCACATTTTACAAGCGTTTACTCTTACATTACCTTTATTAAAACAAAAATCAAAATGGCAAAACTCACTGCTGCCTCGGAGATGCTACGAGGGGCGGCATCCAAAGAATGCCCCTCAACCTCTCACCCCTCACCCCATCATCACTTGGGAGTTGGTGGCCTCCGATGATTGGGTTGCCGCCTTGACCCGGTGTGCCGGCTTGCCCTGGTGCACGGTCTTCTTTTTTCATTAATTTCTGCAACATTCGTGGTCTTTTTTCTAATTTCCCCTTTGTCGAACACCATCTCTCTTCTTCTAAACCTCATCTCTTGTTTCTAACCGAAACTCAGGTTCTTGAGTGTGCTGACAGCAAACCTTATTCTGTTACCTCCTACTGTCTCTATCCTCAATTTTCAGCCAAAGGCGGTTGTTGCGCATATGTACGCAACGATGTTATTTGTTCTCGTGCCTCTAATTTGGAGTCTCCTGAATTCTCTACTTTATGGCTTAAGCTTTCTTGCAATTCTACTACTAAATTTATTTGTTCTGTTTATTTATCTCCTAATTCTACTGACTATAAAAAATTTTCTTTCTAGTTCTCATGATACAGCTGATTGAACGTGCTTTCCAATTCGCTATCCAAAACAACATCGAGCAGTTGGTGCAGCTCCCTACTCGTATCCCTGATCGTCTTGGTGATGAACCCAACATTCTAGACCTTTTTCTAACTTCTAATCCTTCTCCGTATACTGTTAAACTCTTTTCTCCTCTGGGTTCCTCCGTTCACCTTCTTATCTCTGTATCCTCTTCTACCTCTTCAAGTCTTCCGCAAGGAAAGACCCCCTTCTATTGAAAGGAAACGTTTGTGGCATTTCGGTGCCGCAAGCTGGTCGGACTTGCGATCGTACTTTTTTGATTTCCATGGAATGATTATTATTGCCTCACTGAGAGTGGTCTCTGAGTGTGCAGAACTCATTGCCGAGGCGATTCTCTCTGGCATGGAGGCGTACATTCCATTTTCTTTCCCTTCTACTAAACCTAACAAACCTTGGTTTAACTCTGCTTGTTCTCGCGCTATCCGCCGCAGGGATGCTGCCTTCAGGGACTACCATCGTCTTCAAACTCCAGAAACTCATGCAAATTATATTTCATCCCGGAATCGTGCAAAATCTATTCTTCCTAACACCAAAAACTCTTTTCTCCGTAGAAAATGCAATAATCTTTCTGGTTCCTCTTCTTCACGTTCTTTCTGGCATTTTGCAAAAAAAAATGTCAACTCTAACTTTGCTTCTTCTTCTTTCCTTCCTTTAGTATCTAGTAATGGCACAACTGATATTTTACCTTCTTCTAAAGCTGTACTCTTCAGATAAACCTTTGCCCGTAATTCAACCTTAGACGATTCCGGATCTTTCCCTCCACCTTCAATCCCCTCCGACTCATTTATGCCGAAAATAATAATTTATTTTAAAGATGTCATTTCTGCTCTCTCTGAGCTTAATACTAAGAATTCGTACGCGGTCCTGATAGTATTCTTCCTGTGGTTCTCAAAACTTGTGCTTCCGAGCTTGCACCCAGGCTTGGTAAACTATCTCGTCTTCGTCTCTCTACTTCAACATTTCCTTTTTGCTGGAAACGTGAGCTCATTCAGACTGTGCCAGAAGAAGGGGGACCACTCTCAAACCTCCAACTACCGTCCCATTTCTTTGGCCTCCGTTCTCTCCAAAGTTTTCGAATCTATCCTCAACAGGAAGATTTGGAAACATCTCAATTCCTCTAATCTTATCTCTGATCGCCAGTATGGTTTTTGTAAGAAACGCTCTACTGGTGAACTTCTTTCCCTTCTCTCTGACTCTTGGTCCTCCGCTCTTCAGAATTTCGGTGAATCCTTTACTGTCGCGCTGAACATATCGAAAGCTTTCGATAGGGTCTGGCACAAAGCTTTGATTTCTAAACTTCCCTCTTCCGGTATCTATCCTTCTCTCTGTGATCTCTCTAATTTTTCCTTTCTGGTCGTTCTATAGCATCTGATGTTATCGGCCACCGTTCTTCCTTTAAATCTATTAATAGTTTTGTTCCTCAGGGTTCTGTCCTATCTCCAACAATTTCTGACCTTTTCTCTATTACCTCATCTCCTATGCACTCCTATACTGATGATTCTACCCTTTATTACTCCTTTAAATCTGAAAGACGTCCCTTCCAACAGCAGTTGATAGACTCGAGAAGGGTAGCCTTGGAGCAACTAACCTCTGATCTTTCTTGTATTTCAAATTGGGGCAGAGAAAACATGGTCGTTTTCAATGCCTCAAAAACTTAGTTCCTCCATCTCTCCACTCGACACAATCTTCCACACAGCTGTAATGTCTTCTTCGAAAACACACACAACTCAAACCTTCATCTGTTCTTAATATTCTTGGTGTTTCCTTTTCTCGTGATCTTTCTTGGAAAGATCACATTACTTCTCTTTCTAAACAAGCTTCAGAATTAGTTCACGCCGCTCTAGTTGCTTGCTCTCTATAGGGGTGTTGTTCGCCCCTGTATGGAGTATGCGTCGTACATCTGTGGTGGTTCCACTCATACAGCTCTCCTTGAGAAGGTGGAGTCAAGGGCTTTTCGTCTCATCACACTCTCATGCTCTTACTAACTCTCTTCAATCTCTTTCTGCCCGTCGAAATGCCGCGTCATTCTCTCTTTACTATCGCTATTACAACGGACACTGCTCTTCTGAACTCTCTCGTCGCATACCTCCTCCATTGAGAAGAACTCGTAGGACACGCCTTTCTACACATTCTCATCCTTTCTTTGTACATCTCTCCTACCCCAAATTTAATCACTCTGGTTAATCTTACATATACTCTACTGGTAAAGTCTGGAACACCCTTTTTATCTGTTTTTCCCACTTCTTTTGATATACATACTTTCAAACACCGTGTATCTGGACCGTGTATCGTGTAACAAGGACCCAAGATTAAGGATTCCTTCATCAAAGACCCAAGGATTAAGGATTCCTTCATCAAGGACCCAAGGATTAAGGATTCCTTCTTCAAGGACCCAAGGATTAAGGATTCCTTCTTCAAGGACCCAAGGATTAAGGATTCCTTCTTCAAGGACCCAAGGATTAAGGGATCCTTCTTCAAGAACCCAAGGACTAAGGATTCCTTCTTCAAGGACCCAAGGAATTAAGGATTCCTTCTTCAAGGACCCAAGGAATTAAGGATTCCTTCTTCAAGGACCCAAGAATTAAGGATTCCTTCTTCAAGGACCCAAGGATTAAGGATTCCTTCTTCAAGGACCCAAGAATTAAGGATTCCTTCTTCAAGGACCCAAGGATTAAGGATTCCCTCTTCAAGGACCCAATGACTAAGGATTTCTTCTTCAAGGACCCAAGAATTAAGGATTGCTTCTTTAAGGGCCCAAGGATTAAGGATTCCTTCATCAAGGACCCAAGGATTAAGGATTCCCCTCAAGGACCCAATTAAGGATTTCTTCTTCAAGGACCCAAGGAATTAAGGATTCCTTCATCAAGGACCCAAGGATTAAGGATTCCTTCTTCAAGGACCCAAGGATTAAGGATTCCTTCTTCAAGGACCCAAGGATTAAGGATTCCTTCTTCAAGGACCCAAGGAATTAAGGATTCCTTCTTCAAGGACCCAAGGATTAAGGATTCCTTCTTCAAGGACCCAAGGATTAAGGATTCCTTCATCAAGGACCCAAGGATTAAGGATTCCTTCTTTAAGAACCCAATGATTAAGGATTCCTTCATCTAGGACCCAATGATAGTGAAAATATTGAAGATGGAGAACTGGTTAAAAAGAATATTTAAAGCTTGAAGAAGTCCAAAAAATAAAACTTTTTTCTTTTCATCATATTTTAGCAGAAAAGAAAGCAAAATATAAATTAATTTTTGGAGGCAAAAAAAGACTTTTTTAAAAATTAATTCTTTACTCTATTAATGCTAACAAGAATGATGATAATGATGATACTAATAATAATGATAATAATAATAATGATGTATATTCTGGACTGTCTCGGTCAGGTTGGTGGATTGGTACGAGATGACTTCATATATCCTCACTCCTCTGTAAATGAGTATAAAATACACTATAAGTATGCTATATGAGCAATAACAATATGTAACCTTCTTTAAAGAAAGTACATATAACTTCCTACATATACTGTGAGGTTTTTAACTATGTAATTTATAGTTACAAATAATTTTTCTAAAAAACACCTTAAATAATATAGATAAGTCCTATCATAACAACTCAACAAATGTAAATGGTAAGAATTCCCCAAAATAAGTTAGAATATTGGAACTGTATACAACTCATAAAAATGGTAAACAGATGGTGCCATCAAATTTCAGCACATTGAAATGTAATAAAGGAGCTCATCTAATTTTTTATTTCTATCAGGTGATTTTATAAAGCTCTAAAGCAAAATAATTAGGTAACTATAATCACTAAAATTGTCATAACTCTCCTAAATACATATATGAGCTTGGTAAAAACTAAGTATAAGAAATAAGGCTTTAGCCATGAATTATTTCCAATGAAAATTTAATACTCTACAGAGTTTATATTTTTTTTTATGGGTTTTTGAGCAAACTAAGAAAGAGGTATTAACCAATACATTGATCCCACCTGAACAAATTTGGTTTTCTTCCTTTAGCACATGTCTTGAGGTAGACAGCAATCTGCAGGCACTCCAAGCTTTTGTAAGACTGTTGATAACGGCTCCTGGAGGTGAATCTTGTACTGTAACTTTATTTGGTGTACATTAAGCTGTTAGGAAATACAAAATCTTTGGCAAATAAATGCTCTTCTGCATTTATATGTCTTATTTTAAAATTATTAGAATAAATTCTATCTTTCTGGTATGTGGTAGTATCTAGGTCTCTCTTTTTTCCATGCTATAGCATCAGCGCAAAAAAAAAAGTGTTGCCATTTTTTTTTTCTTTTGGAGGATTTTTTTTGTTGTATATTTTCAGTGGATTTTGGGGGGAGATCAAATGACTGGGGTTCCCTCTTTCTGATGTAAATTGATTTATTAATGAAAATAAGGATTTTATAAGACTGAATTGTATTTTAATAATTATTTTAAGTTTTTTATTATACTTTATATATCAAACCTCATATATGTCTTTACCAGAGTCATTTCAATTTTTTTGTAATGAATTTTAGCAAACTGGGAGATATAATAATATGATGATTTGTGAGAAGACTGAGAGAACTCAACAATGATGACATAATACAGTAAGCAAGTTGGGATATGAGAAAACTGAGAGAACTAAATGATGACATAATACAGTAAATAAACTGGGAGATAAATAATGATTTAAGGTTCAATAAGAAACTATGAAGTATGGAATGGTGGCTTAATATTTTAAAAGAAACTAGTTTTCTGAAACTAGTTTTCCAGGCAAATGATTAAGGATTCCTTCTTCAAGGACCCAAGAATTAAGGATTCTTTCTTCAAGCACCCAAGAACCCAGGGACTAAGGATTCCTTTTTCAAGGACTCAAGGATTAAGGATTCCTTCTTCAAGGACCCAAGGATTAAGGATTCCTTCATCAAGGACCCAAGAATTAAGGATTCCTTTTTCAAGGACCAAGGATTAAGGATTCCTTCTTCAAGGACCCAAGGATTAAGGATTCCTTCTTCAAGGACCCAAGGATTAAGGATTCCTTCTTCAAGGACCCAAGGAATTAAGGATTCCTTCTTCAAGGACCCAAGGAATTAAGGATTCCTTCTTCAAGGACCCAAGGATTAAGGATTCCTTCTTCAAGGACCCAAGGATTAAGGATTCCTTCTTCAAGGACCCAAGGATTAAGGATTCCTTCTTCAAGGACCCAAGGATTAAGGATTCCTTCTTCAAGGACCCAAGAATTAAGGATTCTTTCTTCAAGCACCCAAGAACCCAGGGACTAAGGATTCCTTTTTCAAGGACTCAAGGATTAAGGATTCCTTCTTCAAGGACCCAAGGATTAAGGATTCCTTCTTCAAGGACCCAAGGATTAAGGATTCCTTCTTCAAGGACCCAAGGATTAAGGATTCCTTCTTCAAGGACCCAAGGATTAAGGATTCCTTCTTCAAGGACCCAAGGATTAAGGATTCCTTCTTCAAGGACCCAAGGATTAAGGATTCCTTCTTCAAGGACCCAAGGATTAAGGATTCCTTCTTCAAGGACCCAAGGATTAAGGATTCCTTCTTCAAGGACCCAAGGATTAAGGATTCCTTCTTCAAGGACCCAAGGATTAAGGATTCCCTCTTCAAGGACCCAAGGAATAAGGATTCTTTCATCAAGGACCCAAGGATTAAGGATTCCTTCCTCAAAGACCCAAGGATAAAGGATTCCTTCATTAAGGACCCAAAGATTAAGAATTTCTTCTTCAAAGACCCAAGGATTAAGGATTCCTTCTTCAAGGACCTTAATACTCGTACATTGACTTAGTTAGTACTTAATTATCCGACTCCTTAAAAAGAAAGTCTCTTCTTACGACTCTGACTCCACAGCTCTAGACTAACTTCGACTCTACAAGTACCTTTATCCTCAACTTAAAACATTAAAATCTATAAACAGTACATTAAACATTAAAACATTCTAAAATAGGAAAAAAAAGAAAAAGAAAAGTGTGAAGTAATTTTTGTCTATTAATGAAAGATTTCAGATTTTTATGCACAATGATAAAAGCAGTGGTTTTAAGTTAGTTTAAATCCCTTATTAGAAAATAGAATATTGGTCTATATATTATTTGTGTATTAAAACATTTTGAAACCCAAACTACAACTTGATTCCTCAAAAATGTTACTTATAATATTGTAAATTGATCCATTTTATACACAATTAGTAAGTTTTTTATTCGTTTATTTAATTATTTTTTATTTAATTTAATTTTTTTTATTATTATTTTTTATTTAATTCTGTAATGGAAGAAATAAACTTGTCCGGAATCAAATAATTTTTTGTACATACTTTTGAGTTCAATGAAATTTTAGGAATAATAATAAATAATAATGCTGCTAAAATAACTATATAAAACGAATAAATAAATAAAAAAAAAAAAAAAAAAAAAAAAAAAAAAAAAAAAAAAAAAAAAAAAAAAAAAAAAAAAAAATAAAAAAGAAAAAAAAAAGAAAGAAAAATTTGTTTATCTTATAAAACCATATGAATTGTCAAATGCAAGATTTTCGACCCACCAAATACTTGCCCAAAGCCTCGAGGCCTTTCATTAAATTAAATTAGGAGAGCGATAATCAAGACACAGCCTTATCTCAAATCTTATCATTTGGAGCATCCGATGTTCGAGGTATTCAGTAGCGATTTACAAATCTGATCACCGTCAAGGATAATTAGACGATCATTAGGATTATTTATAAGGGTCTTTATGATTACTAAACACGTTCGGTGAGTTCCATTAAAAAATATAATTGCTATTATATATATGGAGAAATTTTTTAATTAAGGCATTATTATTATTATTATTATTATTATTATTATTATTATTATTATTATTATTATTATTATTATTATTATTATTATTATTATTATTATTATTATTATTATTATTATTATTATTATTATTATTATTATTTATTATTATTATTATTATTATTATTATTATTATTATTATTATTATTATTATTATTATTATTATTATTATTATAAGATAAGGAGATTCTTAACGATATTTGCCTGACTTAGCATAAAGGTAATCAAGATTCCCGTCATTCATTGCAACACCTTTTTTGAGATTTGAATTTTCTCTTTTGGTTTGACAAACCTTGTGACTCATTTATTCTGTCAGGTTCGAATTTTATTTTCTCCTTTACCTTATTGTTCTCTTTATTCTTTTCTCTCCTCTATTTATCCCTATCTATCTATCTATCATTTATCTATCTATCCATCTATCCATCTATCCATCTATCCATCTATATATCTACCCACCTATCTATCTATCTATCTATCTACCTATATATATATATATATATATATATATATATATATATATATATATATATATATATATATATATATATATATATATATATATATATATATATATATATATATATATAACATTTTCGCTGATTGGATAAGAGAACAAAAAAAATTTTTAGTTACAATTTTTGATTGAGGGTTGGTGACTTTAACCAACAGTATCCCATTTAAGAAGATTTTGTTACTCCGAGAAAATTAAATTTTACAATTTTCTTATTAATCTTACTAACAGCTTTTATTCCATAATCTTTATATCCTAAATCATTTCGACCAGTTGTGATTAATTCTCATATTTTAATTTGCTATAATTCAATCACTTCTTTCTTCCTATGATCATACCTTGATAACATTCGTTTTAAAGACTATTATTCAATTTTTTTTTTTTTTTTTTTTTTTTTTTTTACCGAGCGGATTTAAACGCATTCTATGAGGGCAACCCAGATAAGAACTTATCCTTTAGACTTTTCCTCAGCTGTTATGGACTTAAAGTTCTTTTTTGGAAGTATTCCTGAAGGCTGTGGTTCTCAAAATTTATGATTTTTTATTATACTGTTCCTTGTAAAAAAAAATTTCTCATTTGGCTATTAAATTAGACCTTTCGTTCCTGCTTCCTGGAAGGACGCCTTCAATCAAATATTCAAATTCAATTTTTGTTTTCAAACTGAGGAATCCCTCTGAAATATCTAACTATTGTCCTATTTATTTATTTCAGGTTTTTAAATTTTTCCTTTAACTTGATTTGGATTACCTTAAATCTTTCTCAGATAGTCTTTTGGTAAATCCTGCCAGAAGCTTTAAAATTACTTTTTCAACTTCATTATTTAAGTATCTATACTTCATCTAAGTTCTTTCTATATCTTTCTCTATAATTTCTTTCCTTGTCACTCTATAGCAACTACAGTAAAAAGCCAATATTAATAAGAGGCGTTCATCTCAGTTTTGCCACATGTACCTTCCTACTCTTTGTCAACTTTCCTTATATTCTTATGTCTATCACACCATCAACTCTCCACTGTAATGTCTTTGACTTCATTTTTAATTTCCCTTTTCATACCGAAAAGTACTCAACCAACCTAAAAAATAATTAGAAATGTGGCCCTGAAGCTATTGGTTTCTAATTGGGATAGATAAATCTTGCCCATTTCGATGAAAGATGCCTCTTAACTGGCATTTCCTTTACTTGAAATATCTCTAGAGAGGATAACAAAGTTTCCCTTTTTTAAAAAAAATCTCAGAAGTTAGATGTTCTCTTCTTAAAGTGTGGAGTTTACATACTTTTTTGGGTATCATCTCTCCCATTTTTCCGATTGTCGAACACTTGCATCACTCACAATATTACTGTGACAACGAACACTGTTCTTTGACTTTTTTAGTGAAACACCATCCTACAAAAGTAGAATCTTTTCCCACATCATCTCGCTCTTTCTTTATTCAGCTATCTCATCACAGATTGAACTGTCAAATAGGGAACACTCTTCCAGTCTACCTTTTTGCTTTGGCTTACTCTTTGACTTGTTGATTTGCAATGATCATGTGTCAGGACATGTTGGACTTTGATGGATCTGAAGCGAAATTTCTATTCCGTAACATATTTTATGCAGGTATCTGGTCCTTTTTTTTTAGCAAAAGAGGTGATATATATATATATATATATATATATATATATATAATATATATATATATATATATATATATATATATATATATATATATATATATATATATATATATATATATATATATATATTTAGGGATGGAGTGAATTATCGGTATCGGTATCGGCAAGTATCGGCATATTTTTTAAGTATCGGTATCGGTATCGGCCTTTTCACTATCGGTATCGGTAAAAAAAATTTGTATAGGAGTAAAGTATCGGTATCGGTAGTGGTATCGGCAAGCAGTGGCGGCTCGTCATTATGGGCTCCAGGGCTGCAGCCCCTCCAAATTAAAAATACCAGGCGTAGGATGTTGATATAAATATGAAATTTTTGTCAGAGAAAAGTGATTTAAATTCATTTTTTTAACAACTTAATACGTAAAAAGTATAAATCATTAAAGAAAATAAGAAGTAAATGCATTTTGCAACTGCAAATTTTTGGGTACGATATTTATTTTCACGCATTGCAATTATTTAAAATATGGGCTGTAAATTCTCAGTCCCTAAATTAGACCAACTTTTTTGTTCTTAAATATAGGACAGATATGGCAAGTTACGAAAAAAAGTATGACAAATTGCAAAAATAGTTTTTGTCAAGTTGCCAGTTTGTCTTCCTTTTGCTTTTTGGCAACATAGAGAATATTTTTGAATATTAAGATATTTGAATGTTGCCAGTTTGTCATAAAAGGACAGAACGTAAAGAATATAAACACTAAATAAAACAGTTTGCCATAGAACCTGGTGGAGTGGAGCTGTGTTTTTTTTTTTTATTGTGAAAGAAAATTACCAGATTTATTGTTTTTTTTTATCGATATATATATATATATATATATATATATATATATATATATATATATATATATATATATATATATATATATATATATATATATATATATATATATATATATATATATATATGGCCAGACTGCACTTTAGCCTCCTTAAATATCTAAAAAGCTACTAAACGTATGTTAAAAACGATAACATTTTTGGGATCGTTGAAGAGTTTTGATTAGGAAAAATTGGGAATTAAAAAAAAAAAAATAACATTAATTTTAATAACTACGTAATTTATGGTTTTTTAAAGTGATGGACATTGTACGTCTGGCAGGCGTCTTTTTATGAGTCAAATCACAATCATTAGGCTGTTGTCAAATTCCGAAATTTTGCAGTAGGATAAATTTAGTAGAAAATTGTAACAAAAATGTATATATATATATATATATATATATATATATATATATATATATTATATATATATATATATATATATATATATATATATATATATATATATTATATATATTATATATGGTGTAATATGGCAGTAGGCTACGATACTACGGCAACATACCAGCTATCATTAGGCCACAATCCCACGGCAATCTTCGGTCGTCAGGTTAAATAAGTCGAAATGATTTCGTTAAAAATAAATAACTAATAAAAAAAAAAAAAAAAAAAAAAAAAAAAAAAAAATCTTACAAATTTTTTTTTTTTTATTATTTCAAAATATTTTACATTTTTCTTACCTAAATTTCGACAAGGATTCCAAAAAATATAATCCTTTTTACGTACGTTCAGTAGTTTTTGAAATATTTAAGTGGTTCAAACCGTTTATATATATATATATATATATATATATATATATATATATATATATATATATATATATATATATATATATATATATATATATATATATATATATATATATATATATATATATATATATATATATATATATAAAGTTTCTGCTGAATGATAAAGATAATCGTACGTCCGGCAATTCTAAATAATCAAATTTGAAAATATTTATTTCTAGATTTATAGTCCTCGTTTCTTTAGCATTGTCTTACACTTTGGATATATATAATATATATAAATATATAAATATATAAATATATATATATATATATAAATATATATATATATATATATATATATATATATATATATATATATATATATATATATATATATATATATATATATATATATATATATATATATATATATATATATATATATATATATATATATATATATATATATATATATATATATATATATATATATATATATCCTACCGCTGAATAATAGTTATAATCGTACGTCCGCCATTGTTAAACTTCAAGTTTTTATAGCTTTTGATAGGAATTATACCTAGTCTTTGTTGCATGAATTTGTATTTGAATTATTATTATTCGTTTGGATTGGGACAGTCGCAATAGGAACGCGCAGCTTTTGTCTATATTTTACTAATATTCTTTCACACTAGTTCATTCGTTATTCTGTTTTCAATTGGTTGACACTCGATTTTTCTCGCAGATTTAGTGTTAGTAACAAAATATAAAATAGGAAAATGGAATAACAATAAAAATTGTCTTTCTTCATTTATTGCCAGTATTTGATGTTTTAGTGTAAAAAAAAAATAAAAAAATGGAATAGCCGGTCTGTGTCAAAAGTTCTAAACTTTTTTTTTTAAAATTAGAACGCCAGCAAGTCATTGATTGAGTAGTGAAATAAGGATAGGGAAGGTTTAGTATATATATCAAACCTATTGTACGTATGTTATGGTAACATTTATACATAAAAATTTATTAATCACTTTAAATTGATTTCTTCCAGTATTTTCTACTATGAGTATCATTAGTGATATTTCTTTAATTCATGAATTTTTAAGATCTTTACATCTGAACAGTTTGTAAAATCGGCCAACGTGTAATGAAAAATTGACTTTGTTGACTCTGTTAATTAACTGTTCAACGAAAACCCGTTCAATTAGTAAATTTAAATGTTCAGGATGAACAGAGGAGTACCACGTTATATATATATATATATATATATATATATATATATATATATATATATATATATATATATATATATATATATATATATATATATATATATATAACTTTTGGTAATCCTTTTTTATGGTTGTATTGTTTCTATATATGAATAGAATATGTAAGTTATGTAATATTCTGTAACGAAATAAGTAGATCGTTGATTATTTTGTGATTAATGTTCCTGTTTTGAAAATTAAGAATTTATAATTAACAGACCCAAGTGCAGAATAACACAAATCTGTAAAGGAATTTTTTTGACAAAGATGTAAAAATAAGGCAATGTAGCTGACTGAACATATATAACGACCAGTTCCACGTTAACAACGGGACTCTTAAATAAGTTCTATTTACGACCTATCAGAATTCTGGTTATCTAGACACTTGAAAATATCAAAATCAATTCGCTTTTCTATCATCGGGTTAAAAATTTGCAAGATATCTTAGAGCTTAACTTAACAGAAAATATAAACGGTAAAGGTGTAGATTGTTTCTGACTTTCGATTGTCCGAAAATATCGATAATCGAAAATATCGGAGGCCTAACGTAAATAAACAAGAACTTTGCCGAGAACTAGAGGTCTACGGCCCTATTACACTAGACATACACACAATTATTATTACTTACTTTTCTAGCAAAACCTAATTCGACTTATCATAACCTGAACTACCGAATTTGCCGTAAAAAGAGGCCTAACCTACACAAAATTTGCCGTAAAAGAGGCCTAACGTACACAAGAACGTTTGCATGACATAGTAGCCTAGGGCTAATTATAGGTATAAAAGTATCGATTAAAATAAAATATCGTCGTAAAAAAAATAGATATAAAAAATATCGAAAGTCAGAAACAATCTACACCTAAGCCAATATAAACAACGAATTTATTAGCTTATTAACACCAAAAAAATTTTGTATTAGCTGTTTGGTAGTGATGATGACTCCAGCAAATATTGACAAAGGGGGGATTCGAGTTAGAGATGCTACTTTGTATATGGAGGCATCCGACATTAAAACTGATCTTAAATATTTGAAGTTTCAAAAACATTTTGAATGAATTCGCCAAAGAGATGAAGTTAACTTCAGGCAGAAGTTTTATTTCTTCCGTGGTCGTGGCATTAGTCGAAAGAGAACAAAGTTGCGCGATGACATAGCACGAGTTGCCAACCTCTTGGAAGAGACTTAAGAAAATGTTTATTTTCATTGATAATGCATTGCACGATTACCTGTACTACCTTTGAATTATGTTAAGTTCGTGGAAATTAGAACAATAAAAAAAAGAAAATGGAATAAACATTAAACTGATATCTGAATGCCACCACAATGCTAGAAATATGCCCTTTTGTTTTGCACTTGAAGTAATCAAATACATCCTTGAAACATTGCAGAAATTAGAGTTCTTTGCACACTTTTGGTAGAATTTTAAAATATTATGTTAGCAATAGTAGCTGAAACAATCACAAACTTAACAACCATTATCAGACTACAATTTTATTGATCACGTGATGAATACAATGTGCAGCTATAACGGCATATCACAGTTTTTTTTAGAAATATGGCCAAGAGTTTTTAAAAGATGTTATTTTCGTTTACACATTGGAATGTGCTAAATACGGTACAGCAGTGTTAGCAAGGAGTTTAAGATTTTTGAGAAAACTTTCTAATATAGTAAACAAATGTTGATGTTTTCTATAATATAGCGAAATTATTATTATTATTATATATATATATATATATATATATATATATATATATATATATATATATATATATATATATATATATATATATATATATATATATATATATATATATATATATATATATACATACATATACGAGGTTTTTACAAAAAAGTATCCAACCCTTTGGAGTTATTCGGCAACGCGTAATGTAAACATTACTGTAACAGTGGGAATGCATGGAAAGAACTTACATGCTCAGGCGTGGGTTGTCTTGTCCTCATAGCTTTACCCATTTCGTCAGTAACTGCTAGAAAGTTAATTCTCAATTTCGTTAATGACCGAACGTTTGGGATGCTGTTGCCTCAAATTCTGTATGACACGAGTAACTTAATAAGTAGAAACCATCCGTAAGATATACTGGGTTCAATCAGTTCACATTTTTTCAAAAATTTAGTCCGCAAACGCAAAAAGCGCACATGTCCACAAATGAATTTTTTTTTTAAAGCGCAAATATAGGAGCAAAAAAAAAAAAAAAAAAAAAAAGGTTTTTTTTTTTTTTTTTTATTTTTAAATTTTTATTTGAAAGATGCAATTATAAAAAATGAGAGATTTTAATCTTATTTATTAAATTATCTACGATCTCTTTCTCCTCATAGCTCTCCTCTTACCTTCTGAACAGTCATATTCTCTTTCATCAAGAAAAAATTTGATTTGATTTAAAAAGTAATTAACACAAGATTAATTAATGTTTAATAGATTAAAATAAGTTTTGGATTTTTAATTTTAAGTTATTTCAAGAATTCCATTTCATTTGGGATAATATTTAATAATATATTTTTATTTCTAGAAATGTTTTGGCAAAATAAAAGAATGGTCATTGTTGGAGACAGCAGAGTGAAAGAATTGGATAAAGATAAGAGAAAACCAAAGGATTTACAAAAATGTTGTAGACCAGTAATGACTATGGTAGAAGCCATTGAAGAACTCGATAAGATTTTAGATGAAAATATATTGTACGAACGAGAGCCAGTTGATGCCTCAGTATTGGTCGCACTTCATTGACTTTATAACATTAAAATTTTGGAAAGAAACAGGGTGCAAGATAATGGTACCAAATCGCAATGTTGACATACCTGAACTGATTGGGAAAATAAAAGAAAAAATTATCGAGTGGAAAGACACACATCCTTATTGCCAGATCCTCATTACTGTTCCTTATATCTCATTTTGGCAGATTTAATGCTAGTAGATTATGCAGAAAATTGACGACCAGACAGGTTGAATTTGTGTACCCTCATTATTATAGTCAGATCTTTATACGACAGATGAAAATATTAATAGATCAATTTTTCAATCATTGGGATCGTGAAATCACTCCTCGACCTTTGTCTTTATCTAGACTGTCAAATTCTTCATTTACTTATAATAGATATCAAACGGCATTCCAGGGATCAACGAAAGATGGGTTGCATTTTTCAGAAAAGAACAATCCGAACAGTTTTGGCGATTGATTTGGGTGCACCATGAATTTTTAAATAAAAATCCTGGAAAGTCTTATCAAAAACGTCGACATGAAAATCAAGACCATACTCAAGAAGCGAGAAACATCAAAGATTTAAACAAGAATAATAGTGATAGAAGAACAACGAAACAAAATATAAAGAGACATCAGGCATACAATACAAGGGGGCAAACGTTTTCAAGAAAACTACAAAATTTTCAAAGTAGACCACGTAAGGAATTTAGACGTCATACAAGCTGGACCATCTGGGATTAAATATGAAAGAAATATAGGAAGAGATTATTTAAGAAATAAAATACAAAATCGACAAAATCAACTGACCTATGGAAACAATAGACATCCAAATCAAGTATTAATGTGGAAAAAGGTTTCTATAAATGTAACAAAGACGGTCAAGAAAATAACAAAAGAAATTTAACTGTACTCAAGATGTATTCCACCAATTAAATTAAAATTATTGTTGGGGATGGTGTTTGGTGATGGGATTTTATTATAATTTAAATAATTACAATTAAGAAAAGAATAGATAAAGAAAAAAAAGGTAAAATCATGTAGTTATTTAAAATGTACCACTCTTCAGTTACCATCTCGAAGATAAATTATAATTTTAAGAGGGGGTATGGTAGATCTTTCCTTTTTTTTCTTTTTTTTTTTATCTGTTCTGATTTCTCAGTCTGCTATACTCTAGTAGGAATTATAGGTTATACTTTGGAGACACTTTTTTATTCAAAACACGAAATATATTGAATAAATCATTTTAAAATTTTGCTTAAATAGTAATTTCTTTTGGCGATATCCTTCAAATAAAAAACTATAACATTAAAAAACTTAGAAAAGCATCTTTAAGTATTTATTTTTATAATTAAATATCACTTCATAATATACCAAGCATCAACTAAAGAGGTTTTTGCCTCATTCAAGCTGAATTACAACTTGTTATTAGCTTTTTACAGTCGCAGTGTTCATTAACAATATATATTCTTCAAAATCTTCATCATACATTGTCAATTGGATCTCCTCCTTAATATCGAATGTTTGTTTGGCAAGCAATTGAATATCGTCAAGACCAATTTCATCTTCAGTCATTCCTACTGTTCCTTTTTCATTGTACTTCAAAAGGATATATATATATATATATATATATATATATATATATATATATATATATATATATATATATATATATATATATATATATATATATATATATATATATATATATTGTAAAGGTAAGTGGATGGGCGACACTTGCCCCTAGCCGAACAGAAAAACCAAATGACTAGAACAGTCTGGTAAAGAAAAGGACTACAGGATTTCAAGGGAGCGCTCGCTCACCTTTGCTTTGTAAGGGAATCTAAAGAACCAGTCGGGTATCCTGAAATGTGTTAATTAGGAAACTATTTTTACGAAATAAACATGTGCCTAATTGTAGAAAAATATATTCAAGTTTTTTAAAAGATATAGTAAGTATAGTAACATATCAAGCCCAATTATAAGTTATATTGTTATATCAAAATTATAATGGTAGTTATAGTAAAATATGCAGGTTGATATCTCTAACTCGAGATGATAGTTTGAATTGTCCGAGACACGTTGTCGTAGATGGTTATACAATAGCCCTTACTTTATAATATTGTTATTACTTCCCTATTTCCCTTCATATATTGCGTTGTGTTAACTTATTTTATTTCAGAGTGGTTTACTTCCCGACGATAGTTCCCAGCTCCTCGGGGTATATTCCAGAACCAGCTTTAAGAAATCTGTCAACACGCAAAAAGATTTCGAATATATACACTTTGTTTTATTTCTTATAAAAATTAGTTTGTGAATTGTTTCTCTTATCCTTTTTGTTTTATATTCTTAATATTTATCATTCAATTATTTATCAATAACTTTTCTTAATATTTCGTAAATGAATTTCTAATTGTTTTAGGATTTCAAACTAAATCAAAATACTCGGCAAAGTTCAAATGCATTAATTGATGTAAACGGGTTAAACTAATAAAAAGTATTTGTAAACCGTGCAACGTTATTCAGTTTATGTAAAAGGAAAATATTTAGCAAATATTCCCCGAATTATATGGGCTGTTTACTAATTGTAAATTCAGGAGAATTCAAAGTTGTTCACTAATATCGAAAGGAAAAATATTTATTGTAATATTTTCAAAGATGTTATTACTTGTTAACTAATTCAAAATATGCAGAAAAATTCAAAGTGACCGAAGAATATACGAAAAGTTTCTTTAAGAATGGCGGCGTGTTAACTAAATCGAAATATCAGAAAAACACGAAGCTGTTGTACAATTAGAAAAGGAAAATACTTCCTACAATACCTCGTAAAATATTCCTCAAAGTGGCATTAACGAAATCAATATGCTCCGAAAATTCAAAAATCAAAGTCTCTTGCATAAAATATTTTAAAAGTTAAACGATGTAACAAAGATCAAATCAATCAAATAGTTTGAAAATTTTTAAGTTAATAGACTATGTAAAACAAATGAAACCAATCAAGAGGTCTGAACAAATCTAAATTATTAAACGATGTAAAAGGATTAATTAAACCAGTCAAAATATCTGGAAAAATTCTAAGCTGTTGAACGCTGTAATAAGAAGTAAACTAATCAAAATCTCCGGAAAATTCTAAATTATTAAACTATACAAAAGGATTAAATCAATTAAAATATCCGGAAAAAATTCTAAAATTTGAAACGTGGTAATAATATAAGTAAGCTAATCAAAAATATGTAGAGTTCTAAGTTATTAAACGATGTAAAAAAGGATTAATGTTTCGCAAAATATCCACGAAGAGAACGTTTTAAATTAATCCAAAATATTCAATCTGTACAAATAGAAAATATTTCGCGCACTATTTCCAATTCTTTTAATTAATGTACAGCTTCACCTAGACTCGCAAAACGCAAACCTTTGAATTCAGTTAACCGCTCCAACAGAAAATATGTATTAAAATATTTTCAAAACACGTACGAGGTACTAATGAAACCAACTCTGGGAACTATTCTTAACTTACTCCATATTTGTAACATTATTCCGTAAAAGATGTTTAACTTACGTACGATTCACTTAATCGAATTAAAAACAAACGTCAAATTATTTCGTAATTATACAAGCAAATATTTATTAAAATATTTTCAGAGTACACCTGTTCAACCTGGCAAGTTATTCAGCAACTATGGAAGCAAAACTGATTTATTTAATTATAATACCTCACAAATCTAATAGTTCCATTAAGGGTTTAATGTAAACGAACAAAAATTTCAATCTATTTACACAATATCGATTTACGATCTACTCCAATATTTATTTAAAGGTAATAGATGTTTTAAATACAAATAGACAGGTTTTTTTTTTTTTTTTTTTGTTTAATTGTAGTTTACAAAATATCCGCCTTTCTATTCTTATCCGATAGTCTTTTTTAATTCCTTTTCCTGTTGTAATTTATTACAATCTTCCTGGCTGGCAAATCATTGCATATCAACTGGTTAAAATATTCAAAAATCCTTTACTAGTGGGTTTTTCTCAAAACAGCTTTAATTACTCCATAGAGTTTTGTAACTTGTTAGATCGTACTAAAATTTAATTTATTCGCTCCAAAGAGTTCTGTAGCTTGTAAAAGTTTTATCTAAACTTGACTTATTAAATTACTCCAAAGACTTTAACTTGTAATAGTTTTATTTAAACTTGACTTATTAAATTACTCCAAAGAGTTCGGTAACTTGTAAGAGTTTTATCGAAACTTGATTTATTAAATTCCTCCAAAGAGTTCGGTAACTTGTATGCTTTTATCTAAACTCGATTTACTTATTCAATAATAGGCTATACTGTGTAATAAGGATGCACCGTAAAATAAATATTCCCTTTTGGAAATTTAAATTCACTTATTCAAAATATATCTTAATTAACTTACAATGCGATTTAAACTTTCAAAATTTTCTTATTAAGAGCTAGTTTTCTTTTCGAACTTATCGAGACGGACGTCGAGAGCAGAATGTTTCTACTGTTCCAAAAATTTCTAGACCGAATTCTGGCATCCTAGCAAGTTGTTATTTTTTAGCTTTTTTCCTTAAGATTTTAAGAAATTACCTCTTCCCTTAAGTTTTTACTATCTTCTGACACCTTTCCAGATTGTTCCCTTTTTGTTTACTTTTTCGCTATGGCCGCTGCCATACTGGTCCTAACTTTTCCTTGTATATTTTCATCTCTTTTATGCTATTTTCATAATTCGGGAACAATATTTATATATAATTGATATATTTCTTTCTTGATTTTAGCACATTTTATATTTTCTTAGGCGTCTAAACTTGTAGACCTAATTTTTTGTTCTAGGCTAAACCTGATTTGGCTGTTGTTTTTATCTTTTTTTACTTATTTCTTTCACTCCTGATTTTCTTTTTCATGATATCCTTCTCCTTGATTATCTCCTACATTTCTTTGGAACATTTCTGATTTACTTTCCATATTAATTATGATACTTATTGATATTTTTTATTATTTAATCATTTTTATATAAATTATCATAAAACACCCATACCAAAATATACCATCACCTCAATTAAAACAAACTTCTTCCCAGTAGGCTCCTACTGCACCCCCCTCTTAAAGTATTTATCAGTTGGAGTCGGCATGAGAGATTTGGTTTATTAAAATCTGCTTATTTTTTTGTAAAATTCCTAGTCTCCATCGTCATTGTTTTACCTGTATGGAAGGGTATCCTTGAATTTCCGGTAGAATAACTACTTTGATTTTGTTAGTTTTGTATTTTTAGTCTTAAATCATCTCTTCTTATCCTTCGATTCTCATTCTTCGATTATCTTGATGTGAAAGTTGACTACTGGAGAATTGCACAAAATCTCGATCTCTTCTTCTCGAATCTCCTCTTTGTCGACTCTGTTGGATGTATCGTTTCAATTTTGCATACTTTCTGGATGTCTATTCACGTGTTCCCTTGGATTCCTCCTGGGCCGGACACTGAATTCCATCATCTGCTGCACCAGTGAAGGTCTTTCGGGTGGTTGTTCAGTCACTTCACGGTATGACTTTCCATGATTTTTGTTTAAATACTCATGATGTACTTTGATTAGTTTCCAAAATTTTCCCACAATAGCTCCCAGAAAATGAAGACCATCCTTAGTAGAACCCTGAAAAGGTCTTGCGGTGCTTTTTCTTTGATTAGTTCTTACTGTATTGAAAAATTATTCCATACGGGTCAAGGCCAGGGGTTTCGGTGTTAGTTTACAATTCCATCATTCAAAAATTTTGTCCAGTAAAACTAAAACTAACAGTCCCCTTTCCCCATTCACACCACTCACCCAGGTATATTTATGTTTTTCTTTTCAAACCACGTATTTCCAATCATAAGACCCCTTGCCGCACACATTCCAACCATTTCAGTTCCGTTTTCATTTACCCCTTCCACTCCAAATGGTCCTATTACCCTGTTCACCCTTCTTACACCCACCCTTGCATTCAAATCCCCCAACAGACAAACATGATCCCTACCGTCAAAACCTACCACACATTCACTCAAACTCTCCCACAATCTCTCTTTCTCCCTTTCATTTGCTCCTACTACTGGTGCATAAGCTCAAATAAAAATCCAATACTCTTCTTAACCTTAATCTTACCCAAACTATTCTGTCCCCCATACTACCTCTCCCTTTTATACAGCTCCACCACTCGTCTCTCATAACAATTGCTACACCCTCCCTTGCTCTCACCCTCTCATTCACTCCAGCGTACATCCCTTTATATTTCCCAAATGCCAAATTCCCCTCCCCTTTCAGTTTCGTTTCTGTTAATGCTAGAATATCCAACCTTTTTTTCTTCATCACAACCCCCACTTCTCGCTTCTCTTCTTTGTTCACCCCCCCTTACATTTAGAGTCCCCACCTTTAATACTTTTGGGCCCCCTTCCTTCCAGACATCTCCACAATTTATACTCAATCACTCCCGAACTGTGACTTTTTACGGGGGGATCCTCTACCTAAGGATAGGATCTTAGACGCCACCACCCCTAAGCTAACTAAACCACCCCAAACTCACACCCCAACTCACTCTCCCAATCAACCATGAATTCTCCCCTATTCCCAATATTTAAAAATATTTAATAATTTCACAATTATCAAAGTAAAAAGGAAAAATTAATAAGACTATTTATATTTACAAGAAAAAATAAAACTAAAAAAGAAAAATATAGACTAAAACTTATCTTAAAATTCCATTGGATAAAAATGGCTAATAGCTTAACTTTCACCACTTTAGTAGATCGTAATTATATTACAACAGCAAAATAATAAAACACTAAAACACAATAGGTTTTGAAATTACGTTCATAGAAAAATAGATATCCTATTCCAGGGGTTTAAAGTCTTTGCTCTCCTTCTTCACTAATCAATTCTCCCTTATATTCACCAATAAAGGTTCCACGGCTTAAAACTGTCTTTGAAAATACACCAAATCCTTTATATTCATTAATATATTTAATCCTCTAAAGAAACTTCATTTTTTTATATCATTATTTATTACATCCAAACAAATTTTTTTATTGAGTTTTCCTATTCATCTGAAAAACATGATTAATTAAATTATTTTTAAATAATATATATATATATATATATATATATATATATATATATATATATATATATATATAATATATATATATATATATATATATATATATATATATATATATATATATATATATATATATATATATAATATTTTTTTTTTTTTTTTTTTTTTTTTTTTTTTTTTTTTTTTTTTTTATTTAATATATATATATATATATATATATATATATATATATATATATATATATATATATATATATATATATATATATATATATATATATATATTATATATGAAAAAAAATTAAAATTTTTATTTCATGTTTGTAGTTGTATGATAATATAATTTAAATTTTTAAATATATATATATATATATATATATATATATATATATATATATATATATATATATATATATATATATATATATATATATATATATATATATATATATATATATATATATATATATATATTTATTTACATATCACCACCGATCACGGGCAGAGCCCTATTCGAGGTGGGGGTGTTAAATCAATAAAAAAAAATATAAAACTACCCAAAAGTCCCACCTAACGCGAATTTCGTAGGTGAGCATAGACGTGGGCTTTAAAGTAATGGAAATTAAATCCAGCAGGAGACACAGAAGATGGGAGAGAATTCCACAAAACAGAGGTGGCAGGAAAAAGAGACACCACAGCGAACATGCCTGGAGTTGGCGTTGGAACCCGGCAAAAAGTTAGTTCTTTCTTTCTTTCTTTCTTGGAGGGACCGCAGATGAACGTTGGAACTAGAAGTTGTCTTATATGCGGAATCTGATGAATCCTCCACTGCAGTGAAGAAGAATCCTACAAATATCTCAATTAAAGTAAATTTACTGACTGTGGGTTCGGAATCCCTATCCATTTCGATTACTTGGACATCGAAGCCCTTGCTATCTTCAACTGAAGAGGGACCAAGGCAAGTTCTGGTGGGGAGTCCGATTAATAATGGCGTTTGCCCTTTTTTCATAGAGAATTTTATTTCTTTTGATTTAGTCATAGAGAAAATTAATTACATCAATACTATACAGCAATATGAAAAATACACAATGACAATAACACCAATGATGAATTCACAGATAGTGTCACTTGGAAACGCAGTCAAGAAAACTGCAAATACCTTATGCTCAGAACGACAATGATGACAATGGTTAGTGTGCTGTAGGTGTGGCCTTGGATGAGTACCCCTAAACTCTGCGTCCTGGCATCTTCCATGCACCACATGATACGTTACACAAAGACAAGAGATTTTGCCCTTCAAAGGCAGGGCAGCCTCTGCAGTGTTTAGCTGATGTTCAGGTCCTCTATAATAGGTGATCTTATCAAAGGCACAGTCTTTTTCCTTTCACATTTACCCGCGATGAGAGGAGGTCGAAACAGAGGCAAATCAACCCATTGACCGCAACATGACATACATGCTCCTATTAATAATAATAATAATAATAATAATAATAATAAAAAAGAGTATCTCCTAGACATGGTAAAAGATATACTTACGAAGTTAATATGGGAAGAAGAGGGAAAGGTAACTGAGGAAATATAACAAAAATAAATTTTAAAAAAAAAAAATCATGAAAGCACTTTGCAGACACCATAGTGTCTGATCCTCTTCTCTTCGTCAAGATTTCCTTCTTGAAGGGATAATAATAATAATATTTCTATGTTCGATTCTTTTTAGGTATGCTGAAACTTGATAGGAAGAAGAGTAGAGAACTTAGTAAGTAGCAGCCAGGGTACAATATAAGAATGGCAGTTCGGTAATCGAAGGCTTTCCTTAAAGGTGTAATAAGCAATGGGGCATTGCCCCGAACATTATTTATGATAAAAAGAAACACAGCTATTGAGGTAGTATGGATGGCGAGTGGCAGCAATTCGAGGAGTACAGCGAACACGACACTAAGCCACATCTCGGCGAAGAAATAGGTTAAAGAATGTAGAATGACACAGGAGGGCTGAAGTACAAGACACCAACGGCCAAGGGCGCTGCTATCTTCTGACTAGCTGTAAGAACATAGACTCTCGCCCTCAGTCCGAGCTTCTTCATAAGCCTGTTAAACGCAAACCCCCCAATAGCAACACCAAAGGCCCCTCCAATTATACTAATAATTGTAATCCAGATCCCCAAGTTATATTGTGGGTAGTAGGTACTGTGATACAATTGGGTGTTATACCCCCAAGTAAAACCCGCTGTATGCCTAATACATGAGGCAAAAGTTAACATAAGAACAGATGGAGTGAAAAATGCTCTTAAAACTCTGACCAATCCAAACTCCCCAAAAATTATATTTAAGCAACCAGAATAGGAATTCTTCTCTTTTTCTTGGTCTGAAGTAATGTCCTCTAATTTAGGGCTTGCATTTTCCTTCCAGGTACTTCACTTGTTTGAGTTGAACACCATTTTTATAGTCATCAGAGTTTTCTGCTTCCTTGTGTACTAGGACTTTCTCAGATTTCCTATCAGGTTCTTTAACAAATAATAATAAAAGTATAAAAACTACGCCTCCTTATATACCTGAGATAAAGTAGGACCATCTCCATCCTATATTCAAAATATTGGCTTGAGTTACAAAGTTTCCAACAGCGTAAGGCATTCCGTAACCAAAATATATTCCCCAGTTGAAGATACCTAATACCAAACCTTGTCTCTCAGGTCAGAACATATCTGATATTATGCTGCTACAGGCTGGAGAAAACATTGATTCCCCAGCTCCTATACCCATTCTGAGTACCACCAAATGCCAATATTGAGATGCTGCCCCTGTCAAAGCTGTACAAACGACAAGTAGCAGTAGAAACAGCGTCAGAACATGATGTCTCTGACTACTGCTGGCAGTGTAGCACTGAACTTCATAGGTATGTTTGACTTGGGCATCAGTATTAGAAAGGCATTCCATCGTTCCATAGTGAATATCTTGGGACATAGGCCTTGTTACGATGCCAAGGAGAAAGTGACTTAATTCTCCTACGACGTAAGCCAATGTCAGAATTATCAGCGTTGGCCAACGTCTTTTCACTTCGCCGTCTTCCATTTTGTATTCGAAAGGCTTCACAAATCCTTTCGTTAATAATAATAATAAAATTTTTCTCTAAAAAATTAAATGCCCATTTTAAAAGATACAATATTTGTTTTTGCCTCTGTATTAAAACCCTAAGTATAAACAAATATATATATATATATATATATATATATATATATATATATATATATATATATATATATATATATATATATATATATATATATATATATATATATATATATATATATATATATATATATATATATATATATATATTCAACATGAACAACCAAAGGTACTGTTATATAAGAATAGCGTAAAAGATAGAATAAAGATAGAACATATTGTATATTTTAATAATTTTGAAAATTTTAGTTCTTATAATTAAAAGTTTTATTTAAATTAGATATTCACACATTTAGCCGGATACTCAAAAAAGACCATATATTGGGCACATCCCTATATATATATATATATATATATATATATATATATATATATATATATATATATATATATATATATATATATATATATATATATATATATATATATATATATATATATATATATATATATATATATATATATAAAAAAATTCACAGGATATTTTTTAAAATGGAAAACTTCCAAATTGCCAAGTTAAAAAAAAAAACAAACAAAAAAAATAATAAATGAAATTAAATAATAAAAAAAACCAAAAAAATAAATAAATAAAATAAAAATAAAAAAAACTTAGAACAAGACCATTCTTGTTGAAAGATGTTATCAACAATTCCTTACTCCAAATCAAGCGATTAAAATAAATCGTTCTTAAAACTGGTTTCTTCATGTTGAATATCGGTTCCCTTATTAAAATAAAAAGAGAAATCGACATATTTCTTTGTCTTTTGTTCCGTTCGTATTTTTTTTTTTTTTTTTTTTTTATTTTTTTTATCGAATATTAATTGCTTTCGACTCTTGATTTGGTTCACATCATTAATATCTATTTAGATCTTCGGAAGATACATCGAACGTTTGCTTTGTTTTCGCTAATAAACTTATCATCGAAGTTTAATTTATGTGGTTGAAAGGGTGGTAAATATTAGCAAGTGCACATACGTACGCGAGCACACGCACACACATCATATATATATATATATATATATATATATATATATATATATATATATATATATATTATATATATATATATATAATATATATATATATGTGTGTGTGTGTGTGTAATTCAGCTATCGTTGAGGGTGGATGTCTTAGAGAAGAGAAATGAAGGTAAGAAGCAGCACGGAGAGAAGTATCTTAAATGCTTATAAGGTTTAAATGATCTTGTTTTCTGATGGAAATAAGAGGAATGAAGAAGTAATAACCAGAAATAATTTTAGATAATTTATGCAATTTGAAATTATCTGTCCACCGGAGAGCCTCAAAAAAATGTGGAATCCTCTGTTGCACATATGTATTTAAACGTAACAAAGATGCTTTTGAAGAAAATGAGAAATTTGTACCATTATACATAAATAAATTAAATTGTTTTAAATCAATTAAATTTTTCAACAAAGGAACAAAATGACAGTATCGTATTCTGATTCGTTCAGTTCATGAACGACACTAATGAGGCTGGGATGCAATTTTAACCTCTTTTTTTAACCCTGGTGGCAGTACAAAGCTGCCATCTGAACGAATATTAGTAAAACGTTTTGTGGAAAAAAAAATCACTTATAAAAAAAAAAGTGTCAGTTTTAGTTTGCCAGTGTTTCCCAAGCTGTCACTCACTTAGAAGCTATTAGGAGATGAAGTAATAGTGAAGAAGTCATTAATGAAAAGTAGGAAAAGAGCTTGTGTTAGAACAGAGCTGAGGAACGCCACTATACTAATAGATTTAAAGGGTGAAAGGCGTTCGTTTACAACATCTACAATTGAATAGCTTTACAGGAAATCTGGGAGAAGGATAGATGCAGAAAGAGGAAATTTTATAAATTAAAGTTTCATCATTAGCTTCTAATTCGGAGGTTTTCGGTACATCAAAAGGATGCACAATGTACGCCGAAGAACGGAGAACCAGGAGTAAGAGTAAGATCACTAGTAGAGCTCTCCTTACGAAAGCTATACTTGCAAACAATCAACAATGAGGTTAGGAGAATTGAGATATTTCTAAATAGATTAAAAAAACTTTTGAATGAACGGAGGTTTAAGAAATAGGTATAAGGTTGAAAATGTTCCTACGAAAAAGTAGGAACATTTTCAACCTTCGTCCTATTTCTTAAACCTCCGTTCATTCAATCTGAATAAGCCTGCGTTTCCGGAAGGAACGAGAAATCAAACTGGAAAGACAAGAACGAAATATTTTACAAAGGGAAGGTTCAAACTTGGAAGAACAAGTTTTGAGAACCACAGGAAAGATACTTTCAGGACCATACGCTTTATTAATGTTAAGGTTGATGTTAGCAGAAATATCTTCCTTAAAAGAAAATTACAATGTTAGTCATAAATGAGTTGGAGTTCTGTGGAGGAGGAGGAATATTTCCGGATTCGTCTAAAAGAAAATTAAAGGTAAAGGACTGAGCGAAGAGTTGAGCTTTAGCACAAAGTAGAACGACGGGTTTGCCGTCGGAAGATACTAGAGGAGGGAAAGAGGAAGAAACAAATGTGAATTTTTTTGCTAGTGCCAGAATGGGCGTGGAGAAGAGGAACCAGAAAGATTATTGCATTTTCTACGGAAAAAAGTTTTTTTTGTGTGTGTTACGGATACGATTTGCTGAATTCTGGGATGAGTGAAATATAGGTTGTATGAGTTTCTACTACACTGCAAAAATTATCCTAACGAGTCGTTTGAACAAGTGGCAAAAATGTCAAAAACTTTTTTTTTTTAGTTATTTTCTTATTAGAAAATGGTGAAGCGACTTTCTTATATCTAACATGTCTTTTCTCTATTGAAAATTTACTGTGACATTTTTGCCACTTGTCCCAACGATTTGTTAGGACAATTTTTGCAGTGTACAGTCCGTCGATGACGGTAATTCCTGAAACCGCATCCCTGCAGTCTGCAGAGAAGGCCACGACAGCTATCAAAGTTTAACCAAGAATTGTTATTTTAGTTAAAGTGAAAAATTATGGAAAATTGCTCCTGTATGTCAGAGTAAATGACCTCAGTTATGCGTCCTGCACCCTCCGCGGTACCACTTTCCTTGGACACTCCATGAAAATTCAAAAACGTAATAAGTTAGCAGCAAAGAAGTACCAAAAAAACTTCTTCACCGTATAGGCTGAATCTCTGCGGAAGGCTTAAGAGAAAGAGCAGGACACAATAATAATAGGGTAATCAAAGGAGACCTAAGAAAAACAAAGTTAACAAAATAAGAATTGGAAGTTAAAAAAAAAAAAATGTCTAGGATGTTGGGTACATTTCCAGGATGTTCTGGGTAAGGAACTGCATCAACTGTTCGAGATAATTCTGAATAGGGTTATAGTCTACAGTGCAAGTTTGTCAGCTATATCTTAAAAACTAGAAAAAAAAGCCATTGGCTGTGATGAACACGAAAATCAGGAAATGGTGGTTTCAGAAAAAGAAATCGAGATGACCTGAACTATTTCGGAGTTTGAGTAGTTGGAAAACTAAAGGTTTTGAGTTAGGAGATAAATATCCAAAACATGACGGTAGTAGATGTACAAGAGAGCCTGGGCCCTTGGGATACCGTGAATCAATCGGAAACAACTTCATTTTTCACATAAGAACAGCAACCTCCAAATTACTTAGGATATAGACATGAAGACGTAACTAAATAGGGTTTTGCTATCAGACGCATAAACATTGCAGTTTCAGTTATGAATAAGAAGTGAAGTCTAAAGTAGGAAAGGTGATGTTGAGCAAATTAGAAAATTAAAAAGAAAACTTCAAATGTAGCAGAAATTAATGAAGAAAAGGAGGTCGTGCACCAGAACCAGGTCGACAATTCTATGACTGCACAAACCCGCAACCGGATGCCTTCAACTTCCAAGTCGATGATGGAGGGATAGTTGAGAAGCTATTTTTGGAGGCTGACACTCTTGGCTTCTAATGGGGTATGTTTTGTTGTGCAATTTTTATTTTTATTTTACTTTTTTTTTTTAATTAAAAAAATTTTTTTTTATATTTAAATATATATATATATATATATATAATATATATATATATATATATATATATATATATATATATATATATTATATATTGTTTTTTCCGTTTCTGACGACAGCTTCAATTTGTCGAACAAGAACTGGTAAAATCACTCTTTTCCAAACAACTGTTTTTTAACGTAATAAACTGCAAATATTACTCAACAGTTAGTTTGGAAAACCAAATAAAAAATGCAGTTGTATAAGGAGGGGGTTGTTCCGGGTTGTTTCCCAGATTATTATGGTTGTGTAATAGGTTGTATATTGTAAAGGTCCCCTTACCTGTTTTCCTTTGTATCAGAGTATCTGGACTTTCGTTCGAACTCTACAAGTGATCCTTTACGAAATTTCCCAATATTGCAATTGATCGCTTATATAATTATGAACTCTAGAATAGATACCAAATACAGAGGAGAACCACACCAAAGTCAGAAGATTAATTGGTAGTAGATTAGTAGGGAAACTGAAATAAGAATCGTAGGTGTCTATTAAATCCACTTGAATTAGAGTGAGACAAGTAAATTGTAAGGTTGTTTTCCTTTAGTAGAAGAATGCATGTGATAATACTCAACGTTGTGTGTAAACCAGTCACGATACGATATTAACAAAATAATTTAAATTAAACACTGTGATGTTATTAATAATATTAAATATTATTAATATCATGTATTGGAACAGACTTACAGGTGGTAGTCCACTGATTTGAAGGCGGGAATTATTTTTCACAATACTTACGACACCACCACAGTGAATTAAGTTTGAAAAATATATAAGAAATATTTGAACAACTGTACTCGACAAGTGAACAAACGATTATTATTTATTTGTACTAACAAACGAACAGTCACAATTTTAAGTTGAATTGAAAAGGTAAGAATTCGGGATCGATTAACTGTTGTTGATCTCTACATTGAAATTTAAACTCGTAATTAAATTATTATTATTAAATGTTGTTAAACCAACAAATACTAAAAATATCACTGCACTAAACAACACAACCTTCGCCTCAAGCGATCTCGTCTAGACTGCCGCTTTGGGCAATGCGCTCTAGGGCTTCGAATGTAACTAGTTAAGTAGTTCGATATGTGTTAGTTAACTCGATTTTCTATTAATCTATAGTTACAACAGAGACATTGTAAAAATTTAAATGAATTTAAATATATAAAATGTAATTAATAAATCGTTACCAGAAGTTCTATTTTAATTGTTTGGCTTGTTAACAAACGGAGATGCCAACGTAAGTTCCAGAACATTCTCGAATGTTCTCAATTTTGTGTGACGAAATCTTAAATGTAGGTTATTTCTAGTTTTTCCTATTAATTAATTAATTGATATATAATATATGTATTTAATGATTGAGGAATTTAATAAACTTGATAAGAAAGTGGTAATTACATTTAAAACTCAAGAAATTGACTTTATATTAGTATCTTTTGACTTGTAAAGGATGCCACGCGCTATATATATATATATATATATATATATATATATATATATATATATATATATATATATATATATATATATATATATATATATATATATATCTCCGAAATGTGGCAATTTATATATATCTATAAAGGATTTTATCTCCTGGTTACGAAAATGATTATAAAAATGAACCAAATGCATTTTATAAAGAGTTACAAGTGTTGGAAGATGAAAGTTTTTCGAGTAAAAAAAGGCGAGAGATGCCCAAAAATGGCCGCTAATCGAAAATGCTCGCGTAGGAATATTCTTTACAGAATATTAGTTATAAGAAGAAATGAATTTTAATAAATATAAATGTATAATGAATCATATAATATAGAAAATAAATAACTGATTTGATTTCACCAACAAAATCGCAGCATTCCTAGTCATAAACAACAAGATATGAATGAGCTTTAGAAAGGAGAAACAAAGATGCAAGCGCCTGAATCTCAATATTCAAACATGGCGCACGCCGATATATTATAATATTATAGAACGACAGCTTAAAGGCATTCCTACTATAAGAACATAGAAAGGGCTCGCTTCATTCATTTATTCTTCTATTATAACGTAAGAACTGGTTAGATTTTACTTATAAATCGCAACATTAACTCCCCCGAAAAAAAAGAGAAAACAATGAGTACAAACTGGTGTTTGTGAGAGTTTTATGAGGAGATTAGAAATAAAATTATCTCCACCCAACAACATACATGAATGATATAAAGTAAGAATGTTTGCGGATAAGCTTGCAACTCCAACCCCCAGGAAAACTGACCTCGAGTTAAGGAATGTCGCAAACGAGTAATAAGGGGATGGATCGGTCCAATCCTTCACCCTCCAATTAGCTCACCCCTTTGGGAGGCCGCAGAGATGTCCGATTGTGACGACTCGAGGAAAATAACCCTTCAACCTATGTGGGATAATTCCCTTGCCGTAAATGGGGTGGAACCCCTTTCTCAAACAGTGGAACAAAGTCTCCTTGGCATAGGGGTGTTCAGTCATCGAAAGACTTACCCGCCGAACCATCTAACCCCTCAACTATGGCTTGCATTCACCACGGGGGGCTCGAGTAATCCGGGATCTACTCCATACATAGTTGTATGATAGGGTAACACTAGGTTAACCCTTATGAAATCAGAATGACTGAACTTAAGGGAACTCGTCCATCCTTTTTTTTTTTTTTTTTTTTTTTTTTTTTTTTTTTTTTTTCAGGATAGGGAGACCTTCCAAGAGTACCAACCACGGACATCGGCCGACCATCCGATGAGGTACTGCAACCAAGGAGGACGTCAGGAACGTACCGACCCTACGTAAGAGCGATTTGCGACACCCTAGAACCGAGGACAGAAACCCCCTGGGAGTGAAGTGTGCCAGAAAGATAGGAAATGAGTAAACTCATTTAAGAGAGCGTAAGGATATCATTCATGCTATTGAAGGATGGAGTTTGAGACAAGGTTAGAGTTTGTGTAAGTGTATCACAGATTTAAGACGTTATGGTGTGGGTGCTGTGTTGTCTAAGTGTTCTAGATATAAGTGGATGATGACAGCAAAGAAAGGAGTTATTCTTTGTCAAGAATAGCCTTTATTCGCTGTTTCGCCAAGGCATTAGCTTGACGTTCTGATCTTCTCGGAGGAGTCAAGGTTGCGGATGGCTCCTCTGAAGGAGGATCAAATATGTTAGAGTGAATTTCTAAAGGGTATAAGTGAATGACAGCGCGAGTTATTTCACCGTTTCTAGTAGTTAAGGAAACCGATCTAACATGTCCGTCGGGAGAAGTATGGAGTGTTTTGATGATACCTAAACGCCACTTTAGGCGAGGACCGTCGTCCTCAATTAAAACCACATCTCCAATGGAGATGTTAGTCTTACCAGAAACATTCCATGATTGTTTCAGATTGATAAGGTAATCTTTCTCCCAAGAAGAACGAAATTTAGATATAAGAGAGAGGAGATATCGGTAGCGTTTGTTGATCTTAACAGGGTCCAGGTAAGTGATATCTGTGTCCGAGAGTTCTAATGGGATTGGTAAGGAATTCAATTTGTACCCCATTAATAAGTGAGAAGGAGTAAGGGGGTCTTCACATTGAAGTTCATCCCCCACAAAGGTAAGGGGTCGACAGTTGAGTACTGACTCAACTTCGATTAAAACAGTATAGAACTCATCATAGGATATGAAAGCTTTGTTTAAGGTGCGTTTTAAATGTAACTTTGTTATCCCTATTAGTCTCTCGAAGAATCCGCCATAGTGACTACTACGAGCTGGATTGAACCTCCACGTGATGGAATGTTGTGATAGGAAGTCTTTGACAGAAGGTAGAGTATGTAGTTGTTTAAGATATTGAGAAGACGCTTGAAAATAAGTAGCATTATCTGAAAAAACTATCGAAGGCACTCCACGTCTGCCCATGAAGCGACGTAACGCAAGGAGAAAGGATTCGGTACTGTTATCTAGAACAAGTTCCAGATGTACAGCTCGAGTGGTGGCACATGTGAACAAAACAACGTAACACTTAACTGTACTGGCTTTGGGAGTTTTAATGAGAAAGTAACCCGTTAAGTCGACGCCGATTACTGTAAAAGGTCTAGTATTCATTACTCTAGCTTTGGGTAATGCTGCTAAAGGGGCAGGGCGGAAATGTACTGCTTGTAAACGTTTACAAAGCACGCAAGGTCGAGTGACCTTCTTAATGGTGGTTCTCATGCGAGTGAAATAATACTTTCTGCGAATTATTAGTAGAAGTTCGGAGGTACCTAAGTGATGGTGCGATAAGTGAGTGTCCCATATGAGTAACTTCGTAAAATAACAATTAAAGGGAAGCAAAATGGGGAATTTAGTATCATATGGAAGTGAAGAGTTACTTAAACGTCTATCGCAACGAATAATTCCATCCACTAAAACTAAACTCAGTTGTTTGCACAAAGAGGTAATAGTTAAATCATTTTTAAAATGGTTTAATTCGGGCTCAAAAAAATTCTCTCTGAATGTTTCGAATCCAATAAAGTTCAGCGTTCTGATTCTCTTCAATGGAGAATTGATGCGAGAATTTCGGTTTAGTTATAGATTTATTTAAAGGCAGAGTTACATTTTTTAAATTATTTACAAAACGAATTATTAATTTAGTGATACGCAAGGCTTTGTTTAAAGACGAGTAAGCATGCAAATTTAATATTGTAGTTTCGGGGGGATCCACTACGAAAGTGGTGGCCACTACAGGAATTTCCTCATCTCCTGCAGAAAGTGAAGGATGATCCTTCCATACTGGCCAGCTTGGGGGATCTAAAAGCCATGGGGGACCGGAGCCCCAAAGTTTAGAAAATATATACTTACTATCTGACCCACGTGAAGCTAAATCAGCGGGATTACATTCGGTTGGGACATACTTCCACTCAACTGAGGGAAGGATTTTTATGGATTTCATCTACTCTATTCTGGTTAAAGGTGGGGAGTTGTTTCTTAGAATACAACCATTGGAGCGCAACCTGACTATCGATCCAAGCGTAAATATTACGAAATACAAGGATATTATCAAAGGTGTCAATCACAAATTTCAAGTATGCGCGAAGAAAGTAAAGCTCCCATTAACTCTAGTCGTGGAATGGAGAGTTCCTTGATAGGCGCAACCTTTACCTTAGAAATAAGTACATTTGAAATTGGATTGGTATCTAAACATGACACCACATAAACAACAGTGGCGTAAGCAGACCCAGATGCGTCTGAGAAAGCATGAAGTTCTACTTCTTGTGTGTGAATAAGTTGTCTAGGCAATTTGAAGTTCAAACAATTTTGAAGGTGATTGGAGATGGATTTCCACTCCTTTTGAAGAGCATCTGGAATTTTAGTATCCCAATTCAACTTTAATTTCCAAATTTTTTGTAGAAGTATTTTGCCTCTTATAACCACTGGTGACAAGACTCCTAAAGGATCAAATATTGAGGCTACGTTTTGTAATATTTTACGTTTGGTATTAGCTTCAGAATTGAGTTTACGAGAAGGGTAAGACATGGTATCTGATTTGACATCCCATTCCATGCCTAACATCTTTATGAGGTGTCCCTCTATGCCTAAGTTCTGTTCCTGAAATGTAGAAGTGGCAAGGGGGGAATTAGAAGCCCACTCTCTCAAATTGAGGCCAGCCTTGCTGAATAAAGACCGTGTATTGGTGAAATAGGATCCAATCTCTTCTTCGGTCTCAAACGTTCCAAAAAGATTGTCAACATATATTTGTTCTAAAATAGTGTCTTTGTACGCTATCTCAGACTGATTTACGTGATGATGGAGGCATGCGGCCAGTAAAAAGGGGCTACACGTCGCTCCAAACAATACTGACTTAAAACGATACGTGGCGAGAGGAGAATGTGGATCTGAGGGGTCTCGGACCCACAAAAATCGAGTAGAGTCTCGATCTTTCTCAGTTAGACGAATACCCAAAAATGCCTTTTCAATATCTGAAGAGGTGGCATAGGGTTTGATACGAAATTTAAGTAGTAGTTTACCCAGATCAGTAATGAGAGAAGGACCACTATGAAGGCAGTGGTTTAAGCTAGGATTTCCCGAGGAACAATCGTATACCAACCTCAGGGCGGTAGTTGAAGATGATTTACGAACACCATGATGTGGGAGATAATGTAATTTTGATTCAGGATGTACAAGGATTCGATGGTTTGACCTCCTCAATAAAGTCACGGGCCAATTGGTCCTTAATCACATCATCATACGATTTGAGAAGTTGAGGGCTTTCCCTCAGT
>SEYY01024511.1:0-15691 GCA_009176605.1 Armadillidium nasatum | reverse complement strand
GGTCAAGAAAAGGAAGGGAATTATTGATTTCTTCTTCTTTAGTGAATTTGATGTTATGTAATTGATTATTAAGAAAATTCAGAAAAGGGGTAGTTTGATGTTTATTGGAGAATAATAGGAAAGTATCATCCATAAATCTTTTATAGTAAACGGGTTTATAATTGGAGGGGGCATTCTTTAACCAAATAGATTCGTAGTGTTTTAAATATGCATTAGCTAAAATGGCGCTAAGGGGAGAACCCATAGTGAGGGAGTTAGATTGAAGGTAGAGCTGTTGATTAAATAGGAAATAGGTGTCAGTAGTTGCTAGATTTAGAAGTTCTTTAAACCTGTAATAGTACCTACGTTGGCAGTACAACTCGTCAACTTGCTGTCAGATGCGACGAGCACAGAGGCATTTCTCCCAGAACTGGCATGAACCTCTCTTCCCCCTCCCCATCCAGCATTAGAACCCATAGTTACAATAAACATCACCCTATAGACCCGTCCCATTTTTCCATAATTTCACAAACCAACCAATCAACTGACCTAAAAATTCTGGAATCCATATACATTGCTAGTTTAAAACCATCGCTTAATAGTGACAGTGGCCCTTTCCAATTACAATTCCGTTAGTCTAATAATCGTAATATACCGTTTATCCTGTCCTTTATTTGACTATTAATTTCTAGTTTTTATCATTTTAATTATTTTTCATTCGTCTCCTATTTTACAATTCATTTATTGTTTATAATTTTGATTTTGTTTTTACCCCCCAGTCATTTAGATAAATTATGTTTTCATTTTGTGTATACTTTTCTTTTACAGATAAATGATTATATAACTTTTACTGATAATTTAAACTAGTTTCTCCTGATGATGGGAATTTGAATCCCGAAACGTTGAGTTATTTTAATGATTTATATTATTTTATATTATTATTTTATTTATTTAGATTTTAACTAATATTTGTGAATAATAAAAGACATTTTTTTAACTATATATTTATTGAAGAATGTTCCGAGCTCTGATTCTGTTGTTCATTATTAAACCAGATTCCCGAAGGATAGAAATGTTTATATATATATATATATATATATATATTATATATATATATATATATATATATATATATATATATATATATATATATATATATATATATATATATATATATATATATATATATATATATATATATAAAATTAAGCTTATAGTTTAAATTAATTTAGTAGCCTAATTATTTTCCATTATTACTTTTAGTACTGTGATAAAATTATAAATATTTTGTTTTTTCAGAATGGCGTAATATAGAAGGTTTCCGCAGTTTTGAAATCTATAAGGAACAAATTCTACAAAAACGTCAGCAAGCAAACAGCCGGATATATTAAGGTAAAGTCATTAATTTTATAAATGCAATATTGATTTTTATGTAGCGTAGTATAGTTAAGTCGAATTCCCTTCATTGCTTTTAAAATCAACTACATCAGAGACTGCACTATGGCTTTGTGGTTCGCTTCACCATACTTAATGGTGCAAAAAACAAAGAAGTTAATATGGACTTCGCGAATTTAAGGGCCTTGTTGCAATGTCTCCGAAAAGGCAATGAAGGGACGTAGTTTAGTTTTCATCCCAATTTCCTTCATTGCTGTCAGAGTCTGCATCATAGACTAGTGGTTCGATTACACCCTTCTCAGCGGTGACTAGTTTTTTTACTACGCGAACTTAACGGCTATGTTGCGTCACTGGAAAGGAATGAAGGGAATAATTTTTTATTTGGAGGAAGGAAATGGAAGTGTTCCTTCTTAAGGGCCCCAAATTTTGTTCTTTGGCCCCGCACAAGTTTTAAATTTATATTTTTTTTATTTTTTTTTTTTTTTAAATTTATTTTTTTTTTTATTTTTTTTTTTTTTTTTTTTTTTTTTTAATAAAAAAATTATGCCAAGGTAATTAGTAAATTGCATTAACATTGTATTACTTTTATTTTTTATAATAATAATAATAATAATAAATAGTTAATAATAATAATAAATAATAATAAATAGTTAATAATAATAATAATAATAATAAATAGTTAATAATAATAATAATAAATAATAATAATAATAATAATAATAATAATAATTAGTTAATAATAATAATAATAATAATAATAATAATTAGTTAATAATATTAATAATAATAATAATAATTAATAATAATAATATTAATAATAATAATAATAATAAAATATAATAATAATAATAATAATAAATAATAATAAATGTTAATAATAATATATATTACTAATAGGAAATGAAATTTTCTCTTATTTCAGTTCAATTCTTTCTACAGAGATAAACAGTGAATGTATTCCTCTCGCTCCTGCTGCAAGAAAAAGAAATAAATGACAACACAACCGTTATTATATGTAATTTCGATAATTATAGATTCTATATATATATATATATATATAAAGCAATATATTTTTAATTTACCTCCGCCTTTCAATTTTTAAACAAATCATTTCCTAATACAGTAAATTTATTTTAACAATTTTATCAGAGCGTTCGAAATGACAATTTTAATTAGAATAAAAAAGGTTGAGCTACAAGTTTTTTGAAGCTATAGTTAACAAACTATTCTTAAAATTTTAGTTTTACCTCTATACTTTTTGAAGCATTAATATGAAAATGACACCAATCAAACATTTCAAAACTTTATTACACTTCCTATATCGATTACATCATCTGGACTATGGAATACTAAAATTTAAATCCATAGGCAAACTTTATATGAATTTTTGGAATGTCTGCAACAGGACGCAGCTCATTATCAATAAAGTAACCAATTTCAAAACTCAAATTTTGTTTAATATAACCTACTATAGAATTGAATACAGACTTTTCATTTCATATGTAAGGATTAATAATCCTTACATATGAAATAAAAACAGTCGGTATTCAATTCCATATTACGTTACATTAAACAAAATATGAGTTTTGAAATTGATTGCTTTATTGATAATGAGCTACGTCCTGTTGCAATCATTCCAAATATCCATATAAAAATTGAAATATCTTTTTAAATATTGAGAAGATTCATTGTTTATTTTAAATTATAACGTTCTTGTAGTTTTATTATTAACATAGTCCTCAGTATGACGTCTATCGATCAAGAAATGTAAATAAAATTTTCAAATGTTTGTTACTTTTGAGACTTTTTAACAACGTGAATATTAAAGTCTCTAAGAGTAAAAATGTACTTACAGTGTAAATTAAGACTGACGTTAAAATTTTTCTCTTGAAACTAAATACATTCCGACGATGCTTCATCATCAGGTTCACGCCTCATCATCAGGTTCACAAGTCCATAGGATAAAAGATGTATGCTATGAAACAAAATTAATTATAAAAATAATTTATTTGACATGATTTTAAAGACAAAGTATACATAAAAAAAAAAAAAAAACAACTATGTAGATCACATTCACTCTGAAATCATCATTGTGTGTGATTTCAATGTTCATTGCTACAATAACTCTTCTAGTTCATAAGAGACAGCTGGTGCATTCTCCTACCAAATATCTATAAAAAATGATCAATTAGTGCGTTCTGGATCTTCTCAAAGAAGAACTCATCATACTTCAAATCTCCCCCAGGACACAACAGTACCAGCCTCAGATCAGAAAACGATTTATATTTCTTATGTATGTTTTCTTGAAATGACTACTGTTTGGGTAAGGCAGGGTAGAAGGTCCTTCTAGAATATGCAGAGTAACTGTCGTGATTCTCAATGACATGAAGAAGTATATTACATTTTCTTTTAATCAACTAAATCTCCCAAATCATCTCTAACTCTGATTTTTCTCTTGATATTCGTGAAAAGGATATTACTATCAAGAATTACTGTCCATCTTGAAATTCAAATTACTTAAATTTTTTCCCGAAATCGTGCAGACACAGTTCTATGCAAATTTTAGAAAATGACATTTTTCTGGCTCTTTCCCCCTCTCATTAGTTTCCCCCATTTTCCTAAATATTCTGACTCTTTTCTTCATCTGCTTTGCATTGCTCTATTTTCTTACGACGGCTAATATATTCTGACTGAACTTTCCTTCTTGCTGGAAGCTTGACTCTCATTCAACTTGTAGTCAAAAGGAGGTGGGTCATTTTTTGTGATTCATCTGTCCATTCGACATATCTTCCACACATGCAACAAATACCTTCAACAGTTCTTTTTTTCTCTTTATCATTCTTGAGAAGATTTCATTAAACTAGCTTTTACGAGGGCAAGTATTCTGAGACATCTTCAAAATTTCTTGCATCAACCCAATTATTATTCTTGTATGGAGGATGAATCACATATATGTTACAGTTTTACTCATACTGACATCTAGAAAAGATTGGAGCGGGATTTTCCACTTTACATTCCCAATATTTCTTCAGTTTTTTTCTGCTGCAAAACCTTCCTTATATTATCGCTATTACAAATGCCAGAGATAAGGGTCCAAAGAAGCACACATCCTCCTTTGAGGAGACCTAGAGTCAATCTTTTTATAAACAAACCAATCCTTTCTTTGTTCAACTTTCTAACCCAACACTTAACAGCTATGCTCTACTAGTAAGATCTCGTATACAATGACTACTATTTTCCCAGCTTTCTTTGATTTGTATACTTTCAAACACCCTGTACTGGGATTCGGAACATGTAAGTCATTGAGTAACCTAGAGTTTCTTTCCCTACCTCTTGATGGAGATATAACGTTGGTCGCGATATATATATACACCGACCGGGGCTGGAATTTTGCGGGTGCTGTGGTTGCCTAAAATTCGCAAATAGGTCAAAAGCACTGAAATTTTAGGTTAAGAAAATTACATATAAATTTAATTGAGGTTTATTTAATTATAAGGAAGGAGTAGAATAGCCAACGTTCACTTAAATTAATGATTATATGTATTTTCTCTCAAAATATTACAGATTTTGTATAATAAAAGTTTTAAAAAAATACAAAAATTAAATTTTTTTTTTTTCCGATTCACAATAGTCATTCAACAATCAACAGATTTATCTAGTTAGACCCTAAGGTAAAGTTTGAAAAAATGTAAGATATAAAATTATCAATATAACCTGTATTTATACATATCATTGTTATTTTATTGCTATGTATCATTTAGCTACATTGTTTCAAAATTATTATTGTTCATACTTTCAGTCACTATGGCTAAAAGATCAGCTTCAGCAGTATGGGAGTACTTTACAAAGTTTCAGGAAATTAGAAGAGGATCTCCGGGTTCCTCAAATAAAAAAATTTCAACCAAATCTTTATTGGGTATCTAAAATTAAAACAAAAACATGAACAATCACTAGCAGAAAAAAGCTGTAAAAAAAGGAAATACTGAAAAAAATCTTAATTTTCTTTTGCTTTGTTTGATTTAATTTGCCATTAACCCCAGTTTTCCCTGATTTTGGGCTGGGGCCCCAAGTTGGTCATATAAAGGAATGAATTTGTAGGTAGTATAAAAGTTGTTTTATTGAATTTTCATGTTTATTAAGAAAATTGACACTGTAATATTCTATTTCTCAAGCTTCCAAAATTATGAATACAACAAATATTAAAGTTTCTCTATTTTCCATGAAACAGCAGAGTTTAGAATTTCAAAATTTTCACTTTAACAAATTACCAACTTTCAATATTGTTCTCAAAAGTTTTTCAACTGAAACCAGGACCAACATTTTCTTTAACTATACTTTATTTATTGTCAAAATTTCTAATACTAATGGCCTCATTTGGAGGTATTTCCTTATTAATTTTTTTTGCTTAACTAAACATTTCACAGCTGTTTCTTTAAATTATTTAGTTTTTTTTACACATTTAATATATATGGACCGACTGGGGTTTAACTGCCGGGGTTGAAATTGTAAATTATATTTATTAATGGTGGATTAAATCAAACAAAATATAAGAAAAATAAGATTTTTATTCTACGCTTTTTTAATATTTTCTTTTGACTGCTCCTCTACTTTATGTTCATCTTTGTGTTTTGATTTTAGATACCCCCATAAACATTTGGTTGAAAAATTTTTTACTTAGGGCACCCGGAGGTCCTCTTCAAATTTCCTGGCTGCAGATGTTACATTTACCTATTTCAAGCCAATCCTGAAAAACAGTGTAAAGTACTCCCATACTGCTGATCTAGTCATAGTGAACGAAAGTATAAACAAAGAAATAATTTTCAAATAATGTAGCTAAATGATACAAATTTGATACACAGCAATATGTACAAATACAGGTTATATTGATAATTTTATATCTTACATTTTTTCAAACTTTACCTTAGGGTCTTACCTAAGTAAACTTGTTGAATCACTATTGTAAATCAGGAAAAAAAAGTTCAAATATATTTGTAGTTCTTTCAAACTTTAATTATACAAAATCTGTAATTTTTTGAAATTTTTTTTTTGGAGAAAATGCAAATAGTCATTAATTTAAGTGAATGTTGACTATTCTACTCCTTCCTTATAATTAAAGTAATCTCAATTAAAATTAGATCTAATTTCCTTAACCTAAAATTTTAGGCAACCCTGGCCAAATTTGGGATACCCCAGCAAAATTCCAACCCTGGTCATATATATATATATATACTTATTCAGAAATTAATTTAAAAGAAAGTATCCTTCGACACAAATAAAATTTGCTCCATAAATAAAACTACCACAGTAATTACTATTTGTAAAGTACTATTAGTACTTTAAGAAAAATAAAATTTAAACATCAAATGCAATCAAAAATATTTAGGGTTGAAATTTAAATTTTAAAAAATTTCTTTACCAAGAGTTCTAAATCAAACTTTAAATAAGCAGAATTTCGGCTAATAGTCAAGTTGCAAAACAACAAACAGCAAGTTTAAAGGAAACCTAGAAACTACTTCAAAAAATAGTAGAATATGACCTAAAATTTTCACCCAAATTGACGACTATCTCATTTTAAGTTTTGAAAATGTCAATGTACAAATTATTTGCAGACTATTTTAGGCAACACGACCACTATTATTGTAGCGATTAACTTCAGTAAATAACAAACATGTTAAAATAATTAGAAAATTATTATTTGAGCAATCGACTTCAAAAATGACAATACATTGTTACTTTTTGGTTATTATATAATTGATAGGCTCACCTCTCTAAAAATAGTTAGAAATATGAGACATCAGTTGAAAAATTTTAATACAAAATGAGAATAATGGACTACTCATAATCTGTTATTTAAAAGAAATATGAAGCAATTTTAACAACATTAATATAATGTTCCAAACAGTGACTGACTAAATAATTTTTCTACTATCCATTATTTGATTGTAAAAATATCCCATATCTTCTGCACCCTTAATATATAACTTAGTCTGAGAGTGATGTCTTTTAAATTAAAAAGGAGTATAAATATCATAGACTGTAGTTTTACTTACCAATTACATCAACTGTAATGGACTCTCCTTGCTCAAAAAAGGTTGAATTCTTCAAAAGTAAAAAATTATTTTGGAACTGTTATGTATCTTCTTCCCATATTGGACTTTAAATGTTAGATGCTCATTAGATTATATATTCATCTGAAAGAAAAAAATTTTCGTTTTATTTCTCTACTATTGTGCTTTTCAATAACTAAGTTAATATATATATATGAACCGACCAGGGCCCCAGCCCCGGCTAAAAATCAGGGAAAACCGGGGTTAAAATGGCAAATTATACTTAAATTTATTTATTTTTTTTTAATTTTCAGCCGATTCTGCTGAAACTTTCAGTGTATATAGATTTTTTACCGGTAAGAAAAGTCCATTTCTAGCGTTTTTCCGAGTCTATTACGGATAAAAGTTTTTTTTTTTTTTTGTGTGGAAATTTTACCCTTTTTCAATAGAATGGCGGTGCCAAACCACTTTTTAGAATGAGCTGAAAGTTGGACTATTTATTCAAATTTATATGGGCTACAAAAGCCTCTAATCGACTTTTGTTCCCAGAGTTATAGAAAAAATGTTATAAGCCAAAAACTGACCAACTATAGAAAAAAAAATTTTTTGAACTAAAAAAATACAACTATAACATTTCCTATTTTTGGTGTGTATAGAGGAGGGGTGGGGCTACAAATTCCTTTATGTACTTTATTCGATGAGATTCGTTGGTTTTGAGATATAGCCTTCAAAAATTCCCAAAGTTTGAGAGGCTATATCTCGCTTCAAACAAAGGGCATTTAAAAATGCACTAAATAAAAATTGTTGCCCTGTTCCTCTTCTAAACAATATTCACAAATAAAAAAAAATAGTAGGTAAAAAAAAAAAAAATTTTTTTTAAAATAATTTTTTCCTCCAGAAGGGTACGATTTTTGCAAATTTTTTTTCAAGTGCTTATAACTTTTTTCTAGACGTGATATCAAAAATCTATTCCCACCAATGCAAGAAATTGGGGCAAAGGTATTCAGTTAAATTTTCAGCTCATGTGGACCAGTGGTTTGACCCAGTTATTCATTTTTTTTCAACCTTTGGGTCCAAATAAGTTTCAAACCGTTATAGACTCAAAAAAATGCTCGAAATCAACTCAGAAGTTCGTGAAAAAATTCACATACTTTGAAAATTTTAGCTCAATCAGTCAAATAATAAAAAAAAATTTCAAACAAAATATAAGAAAATTAAGATTTTTTTCTTTTCTGTTTCTTTTGACCTCTCCTTTTCTGCTAGTGAATGTTCATCTTTGTGTTTTGATTTTAGATACTCCAAAAAGATTTGGTTGAAATTTTTTTTACTTGTAGCACCCGGAGGTTCTCTTCTAATTTTCTGACTGCAGATGTTACATTTGGCTATTTCTAGCCTATCCTGAAACATTGTAAAGTATTCAAATACTGCAGAAGCTGATCTTTTAGCCATATTGACTGAAAGTATAAACAAAATAATAATTTTTAAATAATGCAGCTAAATGATACAGGTTAAATTGATAATTTTATATCTTACATTTTTTCAAACTTTACCTTTGGGTCTTACCTAGGTAAACGTGTTAAATCACTATTATGAATTAGAATAATTTTTTTTTTAATTTTTGCACTTTTTTTAAACTTTAAATATACAAAACTGTAATTTTCTGATTTTTTTTTTAGAGAAAATGCATTTAATCATTAATTTAAGTGAATGTTGCCTATTCTACTCCTTCCTTACAATTAAATAAACCTTATAACTAATTTTCTTAACCTAAAATTTCAGTGCTTTTGACCTCTTTACAAATTTTAGGAAACCCCGGCCCAATTCCAGCCCCGGTCGGTCCCTATATATATATATAATGAAAATGAACCAAAGTGTGAAAAATCAGCATTGTCTCATGTAATTATATTTAAATAATTTTTTGATAAATAGAAACCTTTTTAAATATTTTAATTTAAATAATTATATAGATTGTATACATAAATATTTTTTCTAAATTTTTGAAAATGAATCTTGCATATTGCTTAAGTCTATACAGAAGTGTTTATTATTATTATAAAAGGGGTAATACTAGTACAATAGAGAATCTAAAAATTGGAAAAAAATATCTATGACTGCTATATTGTTATTAGTTTAATTGTGAGCATATTGGAATAATATAACAATATTTATTCTTGTATAAAAATTAATTAAGTTTAGTTATTTAATTAATTGCATTACTTAAGGTACATTAAGTGCACACAAAAATAAATAAAGTTCATTTTATTTCTTTAATTTAATGTATAATAATTTTATAAAAAAATTTAATTCAATGTATAATTTAAAAGAAAAATGATTTATAATATACATATATATAGGCTTAGGTTAAGAAGTTGTCTGACCATTTTATTTCGATTTTTATTGATATTTTTACTAATAATTTTCCTTTCATAGTGACAAGTTGTAGTTTTCCGTATTAAGATGAATGTTAAGGATATAGGTGAAATTTGTCCCATAGACTTTTTGATCATAGGATTTTGAAGTTTTATATATAAAAACTCTTTGCTCATCTTTAAATGATCAAGCTGCTTTGTCCTTTTCACTCAAAAATGAAGAAATTTTTCCCAAAACAGTCCAGCATTTTTATTTTTGTTATTTTAATATTAATATTATTACTTTATTTTTTTTTTATATTGCAATTATTATTATTGTTTCACATATCTTACATATAGTTAATGAATGTATATTTTGATTACATTTTAAAATAGAAATTTGTAAAATTTAATCTGTGCTGAAGACAGACTGAGATACAGAGTTAAACATGCACAATGTATTAAATGTGTATGTGGACACCCTTAGTATTGACTTTAACCTTTCTAATTAGATTAAGGTTCACTAGGAAATGATATCTCAAATATATATATATATTTGTGATGGCATACACATTTGTGTCATCAAAATTGACACCTGCATCTGCATACTCACTTTTGAAAATTCTATATCCACATCCGCAAATAAGAAAAAATGTCATCTGATTAATCACTAATATATATGGTGTAATATGAGAGTAGGCTTGTATCCCACAACAACATTGATCCATCTATCGGTTAGGCCTGTATCACAAGGCAACATTGATCATTCAGGTTATGATAAGTTAAACTAAGTATGCTAGAAAACTAAATAATAATTAAAATTATAACAATAATAGTAATAATAATAATAGGCATAAATAAAATGGAAGCTAAATAATTCAAATATTAAAAAATTTGCAAAAATATATCAGTTTTGATATATCAATGTTTCCATATATCAAAAGGTCAGACAACTTCTTAACCTTTACCATATATATATATATAATTTACATAAAAATTGAATTTTGTTCATTTTAGAGTATTTAATGGTGGAGTGATTGAAAAGGTATTTGGAGGTGGTGTTTTAATTTCTCATATGAACCCTAGGAAGAAACATCCTAGAAAATCCTAAGATATTGGGTGTCCAAGCCAACCTTAGATTTTCTTCATAACAGGCTTTAACAGCTAAGGTACTAGCTCTGCATAGGGATCTTGGTATTTGTGGATGACTCAAAGTTTAAGTTTTTTTCAGTTCTAATTAAAACTTGAAATATATGTAATATTTTATGACTCAAATTACTGGAAAAAGCAAATATAACAAATTAAATATATTCAAATAATTATAAAACAATTTTGAAATTCACCAGACTAGGTTGCAATCTGCTACTAACTCACTTTGGTTTAATGACAGAAGTGGATATAGAAATATAAAGAAAATGATCACAATTATCGATATCAATAAAAATTACATATTTTGGTATTTTGCGTTATTCATGGACTTTAACTACAGTAATTAAAGTCTATGGCGTTATTAGTAAATATTCTGGATAGAAAATGTTAAAATTTTGTGAATTACTTGATTTTGCAGCAACCTTTTAGCTCTTCATATTGCAATTACTGAAAAACTGTATGTAATATAAAAATGCTTTTTAAATAAATTTTATTATTTAATATTAATGCTGAAATTAGTATTAAATGATTTTGCAATATTTCCCTAAACCTATTGTAATATGTAGAATTTGCTTTTCCCTTTTCTATATATATATATATATATATATATATATATATATATATATATATATATATATATATATATATATATATATATATATATATATATATATATTAGAATAAAAAACCCGTGGAATAAATGGAACAAAATTACCAAAAACAATTTGCTGCAACTTGACATTGACATTTTGTAGACGTGATTTTGTTTTTCTTTTAAAGGAATATATATATATTAGCTTTTAATTTATGTAAAATACCTTAAGAAAAATCTTTGAGTATGGTGTTTTTTTTTTTTTTCTCAATTTTTCCAGCAATGCAATTACAAAGATCATATGCTGGTGCTTCCTTTAATTATAAAATTATCACTATTTCCACTTCCAAACAACACCATTTTTACCATCACTATCTTATTTTCTTTATTTCATTTATTTATATCTTTCTTCTCTGTTCTGTCAAAAGACAAACTTCAAAATTCTGTCAAAAGACAGGCCTCAAAATCCTCATCAAAAGACAGGCTTCAAAATCCTGTCAAAAGACAGGCTTCAAAATCTCGTCAAAAGACAGGCCTCAAAATCCCATCAAAACACAGGCTCCAAAACTCTGTCAAAAGACAGGTTTCAAAATCAAAATCCCTGTCAAAAGACAAGCTTCAAAAATTCCGTCAATAGTCAACTTCTATGTTCTGTCAAAAGACCATTTTAAATTATTTCAATTTAATTATTTTAATAGTAGGAAAATATTTATTTTATTTTCACCTTAAATCAGAGTACATATAATTTAGCTTCTTTTAAGAAAGTAATAATGATTTCCCCGGGAAACAAGGAGGACAAAATTGTGGGAATGTCATATGGAATTGCAAGTCTTCTGCTCATGTCCTTTAATAATTTTCTATGCTTATTATACAATGGACAGATTATAAATATATGTTCCAATGTTAAATTTACATTACAAAAACTGCATTTAGGAGGTGGACTTCCATCATAGTAATGCTGAGTATTAATAAGGGCAACACCCAATCTCAGTCTAGTCAGAACTACTTGATCCATTCTTGTCATATTATTATAAGTAAAACTCCAATCCTGAATCAGAGGCTTTATTTGCGGAAGCAAACCCCAACAATAATTCCATTTGTCCTGCCACTCTCTATATAACAAATTCTTGAACACAAGTTTACAGAGGCTATTTAAGTATTTATATTTTGGCTAGCTGCGGGTGTATATGTGTCAAATCTATTGCCGTACGTTAATTTGACTGGGAAATTCTTTTAAAACGTATATACAGTAGGTCAGATGGATAGGGGGATTCATAGACAATACGGGGATAAGCCCCTTTTGCATTCGAGTTTATTTCTAATTAAAATCATACCGTGTTAAAATCTTGTCCTAGAACGTTGCCTATTTTAAACATGTGGTTAATTAGTATATTAGTTAATTAAGCAATTTTTTGAACAAATATTACCAATTTTCCTGTAAAATTTTATCAAGAAGATAAATAAATAAAAAAATATAAAAATATGTGATTATGAAAATAAGCCTTTGTTATTTACAAAGCCATTTAAAGTTTATTTTCTTTCTTTCGGCAATAAGATGGATTTCAGATTGTCCTTTTTTTAAAAAATTTTTCCAGCAATGCAATTACAAAGATCATATGCTGGTGCTTCATTTAATTTATAAAATTATCATCACTATTACCACTTCCAAACAACACCAATTTTAGCATCATCACCATCATTATAACATTGATCTAGACATAGACTTTTAGTAAAAGTCTATGGATCTAGATAAGTAAAACTTTTACTATGTTTTCAGTGACTTAAATTGGCAATTGTCGAATTCAAATTTTGCCAACCATTTCATCATAAAAATTTTGGGGAGCTAAATAATTATTTTTACTTACATAAAAATAAATAAAAAACAAAAGTAAGAATATATATATATATATATATATATATATATATATATATATATATATATATATATATATATATATATATATATATATATATATATATATATATATATAATAAATATTATTATTATATATATAATATATATATATATATATATATAATATATATATATATATATATATATATATATATATATATATATATATATATATATATATATATATATATATATATATATATATATATATATATATATATATATAGAGAGAGAGAGAGAGAGAGAGAGAGAGAATTTTCTAATTTGAAAAGTTTCCCCTTAAATCAAAGTAAAATTCTTCAAAGAAAATATTTTAAATAGAGTAACTTTTAAAAAATTTAAATTCTTGCAAATAAAATTAATAAATAATATTAAAATATATTCTTCTCACTTTTAATTTTCTTTAACTTGATAATTTTTTTTTAACTATATATCGAAAATAGGATTTTTGAGGCATAAATCTCATTCTTTCAAAAGAAACACAAATATTAAGCAATATTTCTAGAAAAATGCATTCAATACTAATTTCAACAAAGGCAAATCCATTAAAATTTATTTTAAAACAAAAAACTATTATTATTATTACTATTATTAACCATCGAAAAAACTAAAGAAAATTTTCTAAAATTAGGATAAAATACTCTCATCTAAACAGTTGAATAAAGAAAATATTTCTTTATCTTGATATATTTTCCACATATGTCCACAGGAAACCTGTTCAAAGAAAGTAAATCAACAGAAAACTCGTCATCAGAAAACATGGTCACAGAAAATTGTTACGGAAAGCATGTTCACAGAAAGCATTTCTACTGAAAACGTCCACAGAAAACACTTCCACAGAAAAAGGCTACATACAGAAATGATATCTACAGACAACACTCGCATAAAACATTCCACCTCCTTTCAGCTTCATCTTGTAACTTTTTTTTTTCTTCTAAACTGCAGATAATTTTATTAATATAATTCTGCAATGAAATTTCTACGGCTTTTCAATATCCTTTCCTTGATTATATTAAAAAAAAAAGGAAAAAAAAGTATCGGTTACATATTTTAGCGATTTGGTATATATATATATATATATATATATATATATATATATATATATATATATATATATATATATATATATATATATATATATATATATATATATATATATATATATATATATATATATTACCTCTGGTGGGCAAAGGCCAGTGGCCTACCAAAATCTCCACCTGATCAAATTAAAAGGTGACGTGACCTGATACACGACATTTGAAGGTGTGTAAGTCATAGGAAGTTTTGAAAATAGATGAAAAGGAGTGTGTTTCCACACTTTACCAGTAGAGTACATGTAAGACTGAGCATGGTGGTTAAGTCTGGTGTCAAAGAGTTGGATACAGAAATGGATGACTGTGTAATATATATATATATATATATATATATATATATATATATATATATATATATATATATATATATATATATATATATATATATATATATATATATATATATATATATATATATATATATATATATATATATATTGCTGCTTCTCAAACTGTAAATAAATTCATTTCATTTTACTTTTATATACTTTCCCTTTTTTTATTTATTACTTTTAATTTTTTGTAATTTCTGAAAATCCGAAAACTAACAGGAGTATTTTCATTCACAAATGTAGCCAGTGTACGGGTAGCTTTATTAATATTAAAAAAAAAATTAAATATTAAATTATGAAATTATTATTATTATTATTATTTATCTACCTAAAGTATTTTATTTAAAAATAAAACATTTTCAGTATTGCTGTGGTTTGTCTTATTATCATTCTATATTTAAGAGAGAGAAAGTAAATAAAAGATAGATAGATACAGTGGCGGCGATAAGGGCTCCGTGGACCCCGCGAAGAGGGGGATCCCTAGATCTTTGGGGTCCCCAATGAAGACCCCTTGTACGAGTATAAAAGGAAATCCTTAAGAGATAAAGCAGGTTAATAAATAAATAAATAAATAAATATATAATATATATATATATATATATATATATATATATATATATATATATATATATATATATATATATATATATATATATATATATATATATATGTGTGATCATAGAAGATTTTGCGGTGGGCCCCGACCACTTTAGCCCCACCATTAAATAGATAAATAGATAGATAGATATTTAAATAATAAAGAAAAACGGATAAAGACAGACTTCTAGAAAGATAGAGATAGTTAGATATAAAAATAGATAAAAGAAAAGTAGATTG
>SEYY01024510.1:22500-42606 GCA_009176605.1 Armadillidium nasatum | reverse complement strand
ATATATATATATATATATATATATATATATATACCGTCAAACGGGGGAAAATGGGTCACTTTTTTCAAAATTTTCATATAAAAGTAGGTGTAAAAAAATAATGTGCTATAGAAATGTTTTAATAACCATTCACGAATTTAAATTCCATCTTTTATACACATAAAAAATGTAAAAAAATAAACTATAACCTACTTTGACTATTTTTAAAAAATTTTTAAAAAATGGCATTTTTGAAAAATGGCGTTGGGGTAAAATGAGTCACTCATGAATTTCCTTTTCTATTTTACTGTTAGTCCTTTGCAGGTATTTCTAAAAAGTATAAATCCTCTTCTAATGTCCTTTGATTATCATTTTCTTCATTATCTGACCTTTCTCAATGTCATATATATCTACATTCTCTGGGTCTTTAAAAGCGATCTCATTTTCATTATGCTTCCCTCTTTCAGCTTTTCGCAGAAACTTTACTTTTACTTTATCATCAATTTGGCTTAGTACTTTTCCAACATAGAAGTATGGTTTAAGTTTTCCTTGCTGGAAATTTACTAAAACAGTCACCAATATTAAATTCTGATGATGTTTCATCAAAACTTTCTTCTAAGTCAGGAAGTTTAGGCAGATCTTGAATCTCCTCTTGAGGTGTATCTCTCTGGTTGGTACCTAATGTAGAGGCATCTTGCAGGTCTTTCAAGGACACACTTTTTCCAGGATCTACATCAATCTACATCTACATCTTGAACATCTACATCTACATCTACAAGGATCTACATCTTTAACATCAATCATGGCTCTGGCAAATATCATCCTGCCTATACATAATTTTTCTTGTCCCCTTCTTTCTTTTCATAGTGACGTGGCATCTGTAAGTTGAAGAATAAAAAAAAAATCATTACTAAAACTGTATTATTATTTCAAAAATTGAATGACCCATTTTACCCCAGAGTAAAAATCAATGTTTTTCCGTAAAACTACGCACTGAATTTGAATTATATTTAAGTATAGCTTACCTTAGGGATGTTATTAATGGATGTTCTTGCCTAAATATTCCTAAGTATTACGATTTTCTCTCGCCAATATCTTAATGTTTTACAAAAAAAATGGCCTCAAATTTTTAAAAAATTTTCTGAAATATAAAATTTTTTTTAAATTATAGGATAAGGTTTTTCACTAATTTTCACCTTAAACTACATTACATGTTATAGTACCATAATATAAGTACTAAAAAAATAAAATAAATGATTAAATAAGCCAAAAAAAATGTAAAAAAAAAAAAAAAAAAAAGGTGATTTTGACCCATTTTCCCCCAGGTGACCCATTTTCCCCCGTTTACGTATATATATATATATATATATATATATATATATATATATATATATATATATATATATATATATATATATATATATATATATTATATATTTAATAATTTTTACAATCTATGTATTATTACCAATACTTTGATACTTTAATTAATTTTCAGTATTTTATATTCCTCATACTTTTCTTTTACCAAATTTGTTTCAAATCAATTGATGTGTTACTGGTTATTTCAAATATTTTAATAATAATTGGTAATGTCATGAATAAAAATCTTTAAAAACCTACTATTAGATACTGCAATTAAACAATATATAATATATATATATATATATATATATATATATATATATATATATATATATATATTTATAAATATAATTTCAGTAATTAAAATATGCTTTTAGCATGCCTAAAATGCAAGAACCCAAAAATGAAAGACCCACTTCCTTATATTTTGTACCAGAAGAAAACCTTATAGCATGTGATGATTTGACTGCTTTACCTTACCTGTATGATGAAACTGGTAAGTGGTTTAATGCTATATATATATATATATATATATATATATATATATATATATATATATATATATATATATATATATATATATATATATATATATATATATATATATATATATATATTTTAACAAATTTTTCACCATTCAAAACCATTAATAAAATTTACTGAAGGCTCCTCCCCTGAGCTACACTGCCTCTCCATATAAAGAAGGCATTGTAGAACAGTTTTCAAGCTCTTCTGCTTCGAATCACTATAGCTACTCTGTACCAATTAGAATCCATAGGAGGAAGTTTGGAACCCCTACTGGGGTTACTTGGCATTTTGATTCGGTGCTCCTGGGTTACAAGAGTAAGCAATGAAAGTCAATCATTTCCAGCATGGGCACAACAACTGTTACAATGAAATTAGGATTAATAAGACAGAAAATTTTTCCCCAGTAGGTGTCCAAGCACCCTCCTATTTATATGGAAATTTTTCAACTCTGGATACCACCAATATATATATATATATATATATATATATATATATATATATATATATATATATATATATATATATATATATATATATATATATATATATATATATATATATATATATATATATATATATATATATATATATATATATATATATATATATATATATATAATTTCAGTTTTAGAATGTATCACTGCCAGATATTTCACCAACACTATATACACTTGGGCTGGACCAATTCTTGTTGCTGTCAATCCTTTTAAATCTATCAATGGCTTATATTCTGATCAAAAAATTTCCAAAGTATTCACTCTTCTGAAGGTAAGAGATACCCTATGTATATATATATATATATATATATATATATATATATATATATATATATATATATATATATATATATATATATATATATATATATATATATATATATATATATATATATATATATATATATATAATATATATAAAAAAAACTTAATTTATTAATTTTAAAATTTCAATTGAAATATTTTTTTTTATTTATTTTTTATTTTACTTATATTTATTTATTTTGCAAGCTGTATAGATTGACTATGACGCAACAACCCTTATTAATCACAAATTTCATTTAATTTAAAAAATAACTAAACTATCTAATATCTATAAATATAAGCTTGTACGAAAAAGTTTATTGTAGTTAACTTGGTCCATAGAATTATGTTAAAAAAGAAAAAATAAAAAAAAAAGGAACAAAAGAATAAAAATGCTTTATGATTGAAATGGACGATCATTCAGCAAACTACCACAAAATCTTTTTATCTTTGGAAGATGAATTTTTTATTTTTATTTTGTAATTAATTTAATTGGACTAATTCACTTACATTTAATATTCTATTCAAAACTATGACTATTTTCTTATTTTCTTTATAGAAATTAATGTTTTATTTATTTTTTCAAAATTTAAGTGCTGAGAGTTCCAGTGCAAAAAATATTTATCTTGATAAAATAATAATAAAAATTAATATATATATATATATATATATATATATATATATATATATATATATATATATATATATATATATATATATATATATTATATATATATATATATATATATATATATATATAATAATTTAGGAAGGTCATGATCATCAAGATCCTCATGTATTTACAGTGGCAGGATTAGCGCACAAACGTCTTACTTCTGAAATTGGACTTGTCAACCAAGCTATTCTCGTTTCTGGCGAAAGTGGAGCAGGAAAGGTATAGACTGTTTAATTCTTTACCACATTTAACTTCTGACAACTTATGTAATTAATTATAATTATATATATATATATATATATATATATATATATATATATATATATATATATATATAATATATATATATATATATATATATATATATATATATATATATATATATATATATATATATATATATATATATATATATATATATATATATATAAAGTTCACATCTCACGGGCATTTTCCCTATTCGAGGAGAGGAACTTTTCTAGGTAGTATATACCTAGGATCCCGAAGTGGGATCGAACCGGCACCCTAAAGCATGTGTCAATCACTCTACCGTTTGAGCCACGTATATATATATATATATATATATATATATATATATATATTATATATATATATATATATATATATATATATATATATATATATATATATATATATATATATATATATATATATATATATATATATATATATATATATATATATATATATATATATATATAATGCAGACTGAGTCGGCAAGATTTTTGCTGACCTATTTAACACAAGTTGAAGATGACTCTTCCTGTATTACCGATACCAGCGTTTTACATCGGCCTGAAGATATTAAGAATAAAATTCTTGCATCAAATCCAATTTTGGAAGCTTTTGGTAATGCTGCCACCTTAAGAAATCATAATTCAAGCAGGTTAGTTTTATTACAAAAAATGTTTGAATTTTTCTATTAAAGAAAAACAAAAACTATTCAAAAGTGTTTCAGACTTGGGAGGGGATAATGGATCAAAAATTATAAGTAAGTTTAGAGAGTTTGATAGAAAAGTAGTTGTGTGTGTGTGTGTACCAGATGTCAGAAAAACTTCGTACATTCTGTGAAAAGAGAAATCATGTTAGTACAAACTGCAATCATTAAAATAAGATGGATAAGTAATGAAACTGCAAGTAGATTTTTTATTAGTGATATGTAGAAAGAAAGATGGGAAAATATTTTTTAGGAATATCTTTAATGCATTTAAAGTAAGAGTGTTGTTTATGTGTAAAGTATATAGCTGTCGTAAACTGACATAACATTAAATTGAAGATTACATGGAAAGAAGAATCTATACAAAGTGAGTAAGTTTATCATCAAACTTTATGCCCAACTATCGTAAATTTTCGATATTTATTGCCATAGTAAATTACCACTAAATGATAGGACCAAGAGTCAGAGAGAGAGAAAGGAAGCAGTTCTGATGATTTCAACTAAAATGTGAAATTGAAGATATTTTCAGATCCTTTTAATTAAAGATGCATCTTATATCTTACACAAAATTATTTCTTTTAAGCCTGAAGATCTCTACAGTAGAGGCAAAATATTGTAAAGAGCGTAGGTCCTTATGAGTGGACTAAATTGAAAATTTTTTAATTTTCTCTTCAGAAGAGAAATGCAATGAAGCTACTCAAGATAGACATTTACTACCCCCTCCACTCAAAAAAAGTTATTATTTTTTTTTAAGAGAATAGCAGTAATTACTATGCTGGAAGTGAATGAACTTTAGGATATTCGTTCTGGAGAGTGAAATCGTTTTCTTCTGCTGGATTTTTATAATTTTTTTAATCTTCTTACATGGAATTTTTTATTTTTTTTTTAATTTTTTTTTTTTATTTTTTTTATTATATATTTATATTATATAATATATATATATATATATATATATATATATATATATATATATATATATATATATATATATATATATATATATATATATATATATATATATATATATATATATATATATATATATATATATAAGGTTTGGAAAATTAATACGCCTTCAGTATAGCCAAAATGTGCTTAAAGGAGCATCTTTGGACACATACCTTCTAGAGAAAACGAGAGTTACCTCCCAACCTTCTCAAGAAAGAAACTTTCATATTTTTTACCAAGTGAGTTTTATTTTCAGTTATTTTATGAAAATTGTTTGAATATTTTTTCCATTTTTTTCTTCTAAATAAGAATTTGAGATTTAAATTCTTAAGTAATGTGTGGATTTGTGTGTGTAAAATTTTCAGCTTTTATCTGGGATAATCAATGGTTATGTGGAAGGCATTGAAGTGGATGAAGAGATCTCGTTCAACATCATGCCAGGACTGGACAACAGAGACTTCAAACAAGATCTGTTGTATTTTAAAGAAACTCAGAAAGCGTTTCGGAAAATTGGAATTCCAAATAATATAGAAAAAGATATTTACAGGGTAAAAATTTTAACCTTATATTAATTTGATATTTTTTTTTTTTATTTAGTTTTTTTATTTATTTATTTTTTTTAATCAGGTTGTTGCAGCTATTATGTTCCTCGGAAATATTTCATTTCAACCTAGTTCTGACAGTGAAAGCTGGACTTTTAGTACAAATGAAGGTAAAGGTTTAATTTTTCTCTCATCTGCTAAATTTTTTTTTAATTAAACACTATTTATAGTATTACAGATATGATTTTTAACCACCGAACGTGTGTGTTCTTCGGTTTGAAGACTATTTACTGGAATAAGTTCTATAGTAGTTGGAAATTAAATTACGTATTTTTCTAACTAGGTTAATATGATTTACACATTCACTTTAACAGCAAACTCTGTTTTGCATCCAAGTTATCATGATAATTCTAGCCGCTGTGGGCATGATTCTGAATCTAGGTGTCTGAAACTTCTGTGCTAGAAGCAATTAGAAAATTTGATTTTAAATGTTTCAAAAATAGGAGTACTGTTGTAAATATTTTGTCAGTTTTTAGTGATGTGTGTGCATTGAGATTAGTGTTTTAACACATCTGTACAAAGTAAACCATTATTAATTACAGAAAATCTACAGATGGGAATTTTTTTGTTGAAGATTCGCATTTATGGATGTTGAAATTCTGATATTCGCATTATATCTTTATCTATGGATGTCAGAAATATCACAACCATGATGCCACTAGTATATATATATATATATATATATATATATATATATATATATATATATATATATATATATATATATATATATATATATATATATATATATATATATATATATATATATATATATTTTGTTTATACAGTTTCTCAAAAAAGTCTTGCCAGAGCTTGTCATTTGCTTCGTGTAACCAAAGAAACTCTTCAAAATACTTTTACAAAGAAGAAAATAAGTGTATCTTTGGGCAAAGAGGTATATATATATATATATATATATATATATATATATATATATATATATATATATATATATATATATATATATATATATATATATATAATATTTATATTATTTATTTATTTAATTTAATTCTGAACATGTCGGTCTGTAATTTGACCAGGTTTCCGATTTTCTCCCTAACTGGTGGAAATTTTAGTAAGCCTCTGGCATATATATATATATATATATATATATATATATATATATATATATATATATATATATATATATATATATATATATATATATATATATATATATATATATATATATATATATATACTAAATTTAATTCTTTACTACCTTTTCAGACTTCAGTTATATATAAATACTTTGAAAGAGAAGATCAGTGCGAAGAACGGAGAGATGCACTAATGCAATTTTTATATATTTCCCTTTTCAATTATTTAGTTGACGCAATTAATTCAAAAATTTGTGATAATTCATCCTCGCATTACTCTTATTTAGGCAAGTTTTATTAAAATGTTCTCAACTTTTTCTTCATCCTTTCCTTTCTTGTGTTGGCTAATGTTTTTATTTTTTTCTTTCTTCTTTTTCTTTTTTTTTTTTCTTTTTTTTTTTTCTTTTTTTCTTTTTTTCTCTTTCTTTCTTTCTCTTTCTCTTTTTCTTCTCTTCTTTCTTTTTCTCTTTTTCTCTATAATGAAAATTGTTTTGCGTAATATCGTACTATGATCATGATTGCTTTAGAGTTTTCTAGTAAAAATCTTTTGACCATTTTTCAGGTATTCTTGACATTTATGGTTTCGAAGCTTTTGATGAAAACAGCCTCGAGCAGCTCTGTATTAATTATACTAATGAAAGACTTCATCATGAGTTTACACGAAGATACATTGCTTCAGAACATAAGGTATAATATTTCATATTGGCATTTACAGCTTTGAACAAGTAAATAAAATTCATTCTCTAGGCTCGGTTTTATTTTTAGTAATTGTTAAAGTAATGAATTAGATTTTGTAGTTTATTTTCCCAATGTTAATAATCTTTACTGTATTATTATAGTGTTCCATAATTCCCAATGACGTACTATATTTTAATTTTATGTATATTTACCACTTTTTGGTTTCATTTTATATATATTATATATATATATATATATATATATATATATATATATATATATATATATATATATATATATATATATATATATATATATATATATATATATATATATATATATATATATATATATATATATTATAGGTTTTAATAGAAGAAGGTTTTATGGATATTCCATTTGTATATGTTGATAACACAATTTGTATAAAAGCTTTAGATTCACCAATCTCTGTGTTTTCAATATTGAATGAGGTAAGTATAGTAAATGTTGAATTTTATCCTATTAATTTCCTATATTAATAAATAAAAATATTTTTATTTTTATTTTCGTAACTAATATATCCTACTTGTTTTTATTAAAATATTTATATTCTATGATTAAGAGATTTAAGTAACACTTCAAATATTTCATTTTTTTTTTTTTTTTTTTTGTTAGATGCCATAAGTAAATTTAGCTTGTTGAATTTCAGTTTACCTTTTTGTCTTTGTAGCCTAATTTTTTATTAATATCTTTCTACCTTTTTCCAATTTGTTAGGTCATTCCTTACTTGCATTGCCCACATTAGGGTGAAGGTCTCTAGAAATATATTTTTCGAAGCTAAACTTTTTTACCTTCACCTAACGACTGTATTCATTTTTTTTTTTTTAATATAGGAATGTCAACTTAAAAGAGTTCTTAATGAAGACGACGCTTGCCTTCGTGTGTGTAATGCTCTTCAAAATACCGGGGTTGTAACTCCAGCCGTTTCTCGGAGAAATTCTGGCTTCCTCATAAAGCATTATGCTGGGAATGTCAGTTACAACTCTTCTGGTTTATTGCATAAGAATAAGGACGATGTAGGTTTTTATTTATAATGATTAAAAATTAATAACTGAATAAATTAAAAGTACCTCTCACCGATTTAAATAAGTTCACTTTAAATCTGTGAATAGAGATATGCTCTTTATATAAATGGCTATCATCCCATAATGACTTATGAATTAATATTGTTTACTATTTTATATTGGAACGTTATATTAGTATTCCCTTTATTTGATAGTTAAAAACCGGCTTCGAAGTCGCTTTTTCTGAATCGAGTAATCAACTTAGTTATATATTAATTTTATTGCTCATATCTTTTAGAAAGATTTTGTTGAAATTTTTATCAATTATAATACTTAAACTTGTCTTGCCTTAGTAGTAGTAAATCTCATTTCCTTCAATGTCTTATTGATCTCATAAAATAAAACCCGTGCAACATATTTCAAGTACATGCAGGTAACAAAAATAAAATAATGGTATTTTTCTTTTAAAGTTACCACTAGATGTGATTAGCGTTTTGACAGAAAGTAGCTGTGAATTTATTTCATCATTCTCAACGAGGTCTAGGAAAGAAGAAATAGAAAGAAATGAGAATCAAGGAAGGAAGTCTGTGCGGAAGATAACTACGTTATCGAAATTCAAAAGTTCTCTAGATTCACTCATAAATATTTTAGGTTATTGTGACCTTCATTACGTTCGCTGTCTGAAACCGAACAGTCGTAATACTGCAGGTATTGTAAATAAAAATTTTTAGACTGGGTGGGATTGATTTCCGATATTTTTTTCTTTTTTCTCATTTATTTTCTTTTATTGGTTTTTGGATCAGGAAACCCTGATAAGTCCTTTCTTCTTGAACAACTTAAATCCAATGGAATCCTTGAAACTGTGAAAATTAGCCAAGCTGGTTACCCTGTCAGGTTACTCTATCTTTTTTTTTTTTTTTTTTTTTTTTGCCATTATTTTGTTCTTCCTTTTATTTTTATTTTTATTTTTTTATTTAATTTGAAGACTTTTGTTGACCTACAGCTCTTGAAATTATATATAAATATATTGTGAAATTATCAGTTATCTTATACTGAACTAACTTATTGAACACACAGGATGTTATATATGGATTTTGTAAAACGATATAGTTTTCAACGCAAACAGGACTTCAATGAAAAGGAAATTACTTACGTAATTCTTGCTGAACTATATGGCGTTGATGAAAATGGACACCCACCGGAACAAAAATGCAGGTAAATAATTGAAATTAGATACTTTAAATTATAATTGCCAAGTTCAAAGTTCTTCTTACAGTATTTGTTCTTTCTAAAGAAATTAAAATATTGAACTGGATAAAAATATCTTCCAAAAATATTTAAATTATTTTTATATTGTAAATGAAGCAGGATTTTTTTTTTTAACTTAAACTCCTTCCAACTTTATTTTGAATTTTTGATAGCTGGCTTATATAAACAGGTAAGAAAAATGTATAAAAAAAAAAATATTTTAAATTTATATTTTCACAATTTCAATTACTTTGGCGCTGACTACACCAGATGTTAATTTTGGCTGATGGAATGATTGATTATGATTTAAGCTGTTACTCTTTTTAATATAATTTTAATCCTAATTTACGAGTAATCTAGTTTTTAAATTACATTGAAGCATGCTAATGAAGTTTAAAATCATTGTTGCCTCTCCCGTTTATTTCCTTCCCTTTATAAGCTTTTGACTGCTTTTGGAAACTGATGATAAAAAAAGCGTAAAGCAATATGCAATCTCCTTGTCCTATTTCCTAGTTTGGTCTTTTTCATCCCCAAAATCTGAGATTGTCCCATTTATAGTTTTACAAATATACTTTCTTTATAATAAGACCATGCTACTATGATACTGATTTGAGTAATATCTCAGGCCTATTTTAAACTCTAGACCGGCATAGACTTTAACTGACTATTCCCTCTTATGATTTAAATATATATACAGCAAACTTTCATAGAGTACTGTTTTTAAAAGTTTTTTTTTTGAAGCATAGAAAGAGTAAATATGTTAAGCGTATTTTGAAGCACATTTAAAAAAAAACTGAGACAACACACAAAAATAAATTTCCTTATTTTAAGGTTTGGAAAAACACGAATATTCCTCTCTGAAAGTTGTCTTCATCAGTTAGAGGAGCATCGAAGTTATCAGAGAAATATAGCTGCCACTTGTATTCAAAAAAGTAAGTCAAAAATGTTTTTATTATTTTTAGTTTTGGACTAAGTATCTTACTTATCTGATCAAATTTGCAAATTATTGCTTGGAAATAAAATTTATAAAGTTTAGCTCTTAATTGTTAATTCTCATAAAAATCAAGAAATGGTTATTAAAAGGTTCTTAATTCCGTTTTTATTTCAAATAAACTTGAGCAATGGTATTAGCTTTTTTTTTTTTATTTATTTATTTTTTTTTTGGTTGGTTGGTTTTGATACACTGAGGACCTTTTAATAATAATTTTGCATCGAAAACTATGCCAAATTATCATTATCGTATTTTTAACATTGAAAACTGTTATCTGTTAATACAATTGCTTCCCCTTATAATTCTGTTTCACTTCTGATGCTTTGCCAAATAAATTGCCAAACTTCCAACCGAAGTTAACCTATGCTATTGTTAGTCTGAAAAATTAAGAATTTAAAGGGGGATGAAAAGAGGCTTTCACTAAATAAGATTCTTAAAAGTCGTAAGTGTTTCGTGATGCCTTAGGAACCCCACATCACCCCCTTAGGAACCCCACATCACCCCAGATATTTGTTCATCAAAAGGGTGTAGTTCGCGCTTGTATGGAAAATGCATTACATATCTGGGATGGTTCTCTTGCTGCCGGTTTTGGGACCTTTGTTCTATGAACTCTCTTATTGATTTTGCCTGTTTCCAATCCCGTTTAACCCCTTTCACTCTTATTGCAATTTCGCTTTCATTTATTACGGACGCTGCTTTTCTGAACTCAAAAAAAAAAATCTCAACCCCTTCTCTGAGAGATAACCTTCCCACTTTTGTTTATTTTTATTAGTTCCTCGACCACAGGTGTAGCCTCGATGATCATTTTTTCGTGTACTATATAGATAATTTTATATGAATGGGGCATTTTTCTTCTATTTTTCCCCAATTTCCTTTAACATGCTATTTCTATCATTTGTACCGGGACATGACCGTTGATGTAAGTCTGAATTGTTTTCTCCTGCCTGTTTTGATGGATTTCTATAGATCTAGTGCAAGGTTGCTTATATATATAATTTTATTTGGCTATTTTCTCTTTTCCAGATATTCGCATGTACTTGAGAAGAAAATGGTATAAAAATGTTCGAGATTCCGTAATGGTTTTACAGAGTGCCTTCCGCTTTTGGTTAACAAGACAACGATTCCTTAAAATTAGAAGTTCAACAGTGTGTATTCAGAAAAATGTTAGAACTTATTTAATGAGGAAAAAATATCAGAAAATTCTCTTGTCAGTTCTTGTGATTCAAAAATATTGTAGAAGATTTCTTACCAAAAAAGCACACTTTGCAAAATAAACGTAAGATTGATGAATCTTTCTGTCCAGGTTCACGAATTTCACTCGCTAGTAGTTGTTATGGCAGCTTATATCCCACATCTATAACAGACTTTTCTGCTTCTGAGGCAGAAATTGCACTTTACGAAGATGGACAGCCTATTGGTAGAAACGTATTGGAGACTGAGGAGTCGGGTATTGAAACTGATACAGAAAGCCTAAGTGGACAGTGGCATAGGTCTGGAAGAACTAGTCGTCATAAGACCAAGATTATAAGAAAGGGAAGAAAAGAGTTTCATGATGTTCCAGATTTTTCTGTTGAACAGTCTTTACGAAAAAGAAATTCTCCAAAATATTCACATTCATTCAATTTAAAAGTAGATAATAATAGATCCTATGTCCCCAATTCCAAGAAAAATTCCTCAGCCATAGTCAGATTCGTTTGAATATACCTCAATTTGGTCATGATAGTTTGAATATACCATTTAGTTTAGATAAAGTAAAGGTTATGTTAAAAGATTTTTCATTGTATAAAGAATTTGAAATTCCAATTTCTTCCAATGATACATTGTTTTATAGAGATGGAATAATTTCATATCGGCATCTAAGAAGAGCTAAAATTAAATTTCATATTAAATCTACATGCCTTCCATACTCAACTTCCATTCCATATTATGATAAACCTCAGGGAGTGTTTGACATTTTAAGAGTTTGATATTTAGATTAAGTATTCGTGGTGCAATAACAGGGTAAAATAAAACTACTGTTAATCATATCTGTGATTGGATTATATTTTTATATGCTGTAAAATGGTAAAGTGCAATTTTTTGTTAAAAAAAAAAAAAATTTCTTGAGAGGAAAGGGAGAATAAATGTTTATATAAACTAACACTATGAACAAATTTCAAAAAGTTTTTTTTTTTTTGGTATTTCTGTAAGCATTTTTGTCAAAGTTTCAATTTCTTTATTTGTATAAATGTGAAATAATATACAAAATGAAAATTTTATTTTAATAAATAATGTTTTAAGAATTGTTTCCTTGAAGTTATCCTCAGTGTTATCCCTTTAAATTTTTTCTTCCATTCATGAAGATTTTAAATAATAAAGATTTAAATGCTGGTTTACCTTCTAAAAACTAGCCTATCGGGAAATAGAATTGACAACCCTGCCAATGAATAGGTCTGTATTTTAACTACACAGTAACTTTGAGTAGTCTTCAACACAAAAAATAGAATATGCATTTAAGACTATTATGGAGTGTTAATGATTTTATGAACAAACTACAAAGGAATATCACACTTTTTCAATGGATTAAAGATTGGAGTGCCAACAAAAGTCGAAATATCTTAGCATCCAAAATCCGTCATAACGGAAAAGTAACTAACTCTCTAGCATTTGTAGATACGTGAAACTCTTCAGAAATAGAAGTAAACTAAAAAAGTATTTTTAATTGTTATATTTTGGACCATTTATAAATTAGAATGCACAGACATTGTAAATAAACTCGAAAATGTAGTAAAAAAAAAAAACTTGTAATATCTGTTATTAGTGATTATATTGTCACAAATATAATTGTACAGTACAATTACGAGTTTTGTTGGTTGAATAGTTATTTAAATTTGAGAAAAAAAACCTAATGATGTTTACTCACAAATATATGAAATTTAATACTAACATTTGAAAAACATAGAACAGTATTCGAAATAGAAGAAATAACTTCGAAATTGGTTAACTGAAATTATGCTTCGACTATAAAAATATCTATTAGTCCATTATGATATTAATAACTACGCTGTTAAAAACATGCTTTTAACCAGTAAATTATATTGAATACCAGAAGGGAAAGCGGTATCGTGACTTTAGCGAAACGTAAAACTAATCCAGGCACCCGACTCATAGAACTTGAATCTTTGTCAGAGATAACTTTTGAATGCTTTGAAATGCACAAAGAATTCTGTACGTGAAGATAAACAGAAAGAGTGTGCACTATTATGGTAACGAAAATGGTTACTATACAAGTAAATAACCACACGTCCACCATTTTGAAATATGAAGTTTTGGGTAACGTTTCGGCAGCCTGTGACTGAAGAGATGAGAGAACGAGAAGGGACGTCAAAGAATACCATAATTCTATCCTGAAAATAATCATAAAAGTGATTACAGTTTTTTCGTAACATCTTTCCAAATAAAAAAAATTTCTTCGTCTTTTAATAATAGAAAGAAAAGGTATATATTTGTAATTTTGTAATTATTTGAAATGATATTTAGGAACAATATATCGATCTTTTTATATTTGTATTTTTGTCATTCTTTGAAATGATATTTAGGAACGATATATCGACTATATTTACGAAAGATATATTTAGTTTATAAATTGATTCACTGTTGTATTATATTTGTAATTTTATAATTATTTGATATGATATTTAGGAACAATATATCGACTATATTTAGGAAAGATATATTTAACTTATAAATTGTTTCACTGTTGTATTTATTTTTTCTCAATCAGCTGAGAAGTAAACAAAAGAAATCTTTCTCCTGATCTATTTTATCTCCTTTAAAAAGAACCATTTCAAACTTTAAGTTAAGTTGGTCTTTAAACTTTTTATAATATACAATTCATTGTTATAGAAGAATCTTTTGCCAAATGAAAAGTTAGATCAGGAAAAACATTACTGATAGAGAAAGAAATAAGCAATAAATCAACTTCACAAAGTATAATTGATTTACAAGCAATAATAAATAATAAGTTATTATTATTATTATTATTATTATTATTATTATTATTATTATTATTATTATTATTATTATTATTATTATTATTATTAAAGTTAAGAAGTACCGTAAAATTCTCGAATCTGAAATAAAAAGTGAGGTAAGCGATGATGACCATCAGCGATGTGGGAAGAAACGTTGTCAGGAGATGAAATCCACTTTGGCGAATGAACTCAAGATGAACCTGTAATAGTAATAGTAATAATAATAAAAATAATAATAATAATAATAATTAATAATAATAAAATAATAATAATAATAATAATAATAAATTTCAAACACTGGCATAGCTATGTCAGAGTATTTTAAAGAATGGGTATATATATATATATATATATATATATATATATATATATATATATATATATATATATATATATATATATATATATATATATATATATATATATATATATATATATATATATATATATATATATATTATATATATTAAAAAAAAATCTGGTGGTAAAAGGTAGTTTGGAATTACTACTACTACTACTACTACTAATAATAATAATAATAATAAAAATAATAACATCAATGATTTATGTCATTTAAATATGTGATATGAAAGCATATTCCCCATACAAACTTTAAATATAGTGCGATGATATTTACGACAGAAAAATATTTTTACTCAATTTTGTGTCAACTCTAATATGCTCCCATACTAGCTGTGCATTTTAATAATAATAACAATAATAACATCACCTCTACAGCACTAAAGCTCGAATTATCATCTGTTAACTCCACCAGAGTAACATTTCCGACGATGCATTCAATGAGTTGTCTTTCTCCTGTGTAAGTTACGCTTTTGGGAATGAGTTTGGCCTTGTCAATTGTGGCAGACTGAATCTCGAACCTCATTTTGCAGTGTTGGGTGTCAAAGGGATAAAGAATCAGGTCGAAATTACAGAAGTATGTTAAATCGTATTTGCTTGTCATTGAAATCACCACAGATGAGCCATTATACATAATATCTATTTAAAAAAAAAAAAAAAAAACAAAATATTATTTTTAAAACTTATACATAATATCTATTAAAATAATAACAATAAAAAAAATAAAAAGTATTATTTTTAAAAAATGGCTAAATTCCGTACATTATATATATATTTTTAAAAGAAAACTAGACTAATCACTTATTTATATATATTTTAAAACCTGTCAACTATTTATTAATGCAAACATAAATTTAATTAAAAAACAATTTTTTTTAAAAAATATTTTACCATTTACATATTTTAAAACCTGTCAACTATATATATTATTGCAAAAAATAAATTTAATTAAAAAACAATTTTTTTTTCTAAAAAATATTTTACCATTTTTAAGTCTCTGTTGAACAGGATTTCCAACTTTTACAGCATACGCTCTAACATTTTCATTCAAATGATACTTTTGATCACCAATCGCATAACCGAAACCAATAACAGGAGTCCAAATCATCTGTTTTTCTTTCATGGAAAGAACATTTAAATCACTTTTGTTTTTTAAATTGTAAAATATTAATCTTGAATCGCACCATTCCACCTTAATTAAGAGCAAATCAATAATTAATAATTAATTATAGGAAACTATATATATATATATATATATATATATATATATATATATATATATATATATATATATATATATATATATATATATATATATATATATATATATATATATATATATATATATATATAAGTATATATAAAAAATGATTTACCTAAAACAGGTCTTCAGTTTATCTTGTCTGTAAGTTTGTATAATAGTATAAATACTTATTCTATGGTTGTATTTAATGTAATTGTTTTTGAAATAAGTTGTAATAGTAGTAGTACTACTATAACTATTAATAATAATAATAATAATAATAATAATAATAATAATAATAATAATAATAATAATAATAATAATAATAATAATAATAATAATAATAATAATAATAATAATAATAATAATAAATAATAATAATAAATAATAATAATAATAATAATAATAATAATAATAATAATAATAAAAAAAAAAAAAAAAAAAAAAAAATAATAATAATTAATAATAATAATAATAATATATTGTTCTCTTTATAGAAACAATAATAATAATAATAATTAATTAATAATAATAATAATAATAATAATATAATAATAATAATAATAATAATAATAATAATAAATAAAATAATAATATAATAAAAAAAAATAATAATAATAATAATAATAATAATAATAATAATAATAATAATAATAATAATAATAATACCGTCATCTGAAATCCAACAGTGAAAACCATATCAACAGTGTTTATAGAAGGTATCGTTTCCACTTCTATTGAAACCTTAATATCAAGCGGCTGGTTTGATTGTTCAAAAATTTCGCCCATGTCTTCCAAAGTTAAACTGCTAACTGGAAAATCTTTGATAATAGACAAAGATGGAGGTACGATTTCACTTCTGTAACCTTCAGGGGTTTCCTAATTATATATATATATATATATATATATTATATATATTATATATATATATATATATATATATATATATATATATATATATATATATATATATATATATATATATATATATATATATATATATATATTGTAACTTACTTCATAGATATTTGTGAATTAATTTAATTGTTACTCATACTGGAAAGTCAGTAGGACACTAATAAACTCTAGAGTCTAGAGTAAGGTAACCATATTTTTCTGATCAAAAATCGGGACGCTTCTGAATATCCCCCCCCCCTCCCCCACATCAAAATACCCTTCCCGTGAGGGTTTTAAGGGATGTATAAAGGAGGGTGATTTTTAATATAAAGAAGAAATACGAATGTTGTTTTCAAAACCAAGTCGTATGGTTTATTAGTTAAGGAAATTCTACAAAAAAAAAAATACATTTTTGCTTTCTTCTGCTCCCACGCTCAGCGCCCTCTGGCTGGCTGAATAAATAATTTTTGCCAAATCTAAAAATCGTGACAAAATGTCCTTCCAGATTTCCCCTCTAAAAAAATCGGGACTGTCCCGAAAAATTCTGGACGGATGGTCACCTTAGTCTAGAGTCTTTTTCTTCATACTTACCAAAATAATGCAATCATTTTCATCAGAATGATCATCGCAGTCAATGATTTGATTGCATCTTTTATAGGAGTCGACACACGACCCGTCATTGCAAGTGAATTGACTGACATTACATACAGAAAGCGTTAGAACTTGCTGATCTTTTTCTCCATGACAAACACCGTTACTAAATTTCCAAGTGTTCGTTCCAATTGGAAGGACTGCATTCTTATAAAAGGGAGAAAAAAAAGTTTAATCGATTAAATTAATTATTAATTAATTAATCAATTAATTAAATTTAATTAATTATCGATTTGCTGAATATTAGCTCTTCTACATGTATGAATGTCATATTATGTTCATATAATCAGAAATTGAAAAAGTGTTTTAAAATTTGCAAACATTTTGGAAATGTTCAAGTCGGTATTTGCACATTTTTATGAACTCATTTTTAGCCCGATCAAAAACACTTTCTATTCGGAGTCACACTCGACTGCTTTTCAGCTACACATACATACGCAGACATTAGGAGTGACACACACATCGGTTCGGTGCGGTAGGAAGCGGTACCCCCCACAATTTCAGTGTCCCGGTGAATTGTGACAAAAATATAAAGGTACGGAGAGTATTGCAAAGAGAAATTGCGGTGGGTTTGGTGTGGTGCTGAATCCTGAGGTCCTCAACCAATCCTTGTGTACATACATACATACATACATACATTCACGCATTTGTTCATTAAATTGTTCCATAAATTATCTTAATTTTATATCCTTTTTTTATCTAAAACTAAAAACAAATAATTTAGACACAAAAATCAATTTGTAATATTTAGTTTCAATTGTTGAAATATAAAAACAGAAAAAAAAGTACCTCCAAAATTCCAAGAATGCTTTTCCTCTCGACGTGGTAAATAACCCATCCACTGAGCGTCTCATTGTAATATATTTTAGTAGAGAACTTTCCATAAAAAATAGGCTTTCCATCTTTCATTGCAGACATCGTAAACTCTTTATCCAAACGAGAATAAGGACATAAGCCAATTAAATACAATTCAAACGCTTTCTTTATTTCACAAGCAAAGCATAATATGTCCTTCTTCCTATATTAGAAGTGAAAAGATTAAAGATATTATATATTATATATATATATATATATATATATATATATATATATATATATATATATATATAAACACTATAACCGTGTAAAATTTTAGACAGTAAAAAACCCACAGGAAATAAAAACGAAACAATTAAAATTGGAGCAAGCTTTCGAAGGATAGCCACCCTTCCTCTTTCAGGCTCTAGTTTATTAATAAACTAGAGCCTGAAAGAGGAAGGGTGGCTATCCCTTCGAAAGCTTGCTCCAATTTTAATTGTTTCGTTTTTATTTCCTGTGGGTTTTTTTACTATATATATATATATATATATATATATATATATATATATATATATATATATATATATATATATATATATATATATATATATATATATATATATATATATATATATAAAACACTATAACCGTGTAAAATTTGGTGTATATATAGTAATAGCAGGTTGTGTCGTTTCTCAAAAAATTACATTATTAGATTAAGTTTCTTAGACAACCTTTGAATTTAACAAAATTAAATACATCAGTTTAGGTCAAGGACCTTTTCCTTCATTTAAACCAGGGAATAAAAATATCGGAATTTAGATTGAGGGACATTAAAATAACTGTTTATTGTAGCATTTTATCAATTTTCGTTAATGCTCGATAGTGAAACTAATCATTTATTAGCTAGAGGGCAAAGATATCTTTCTGGTTTGCCTGAATTTGATTTGTAGACATAATATTCAGTTTCGTTAATTTTCTTAGAAGATGTCTCCCCTAAAACAGCTGAAGAAGAGTTTCCCCGGAGTACGAAATCGTACCCCGTACGTGACCCGCCACTCCATCATTACCTAAAACAGATGAATGGATCTTAAGGGTGACTCAATCTACTTGAGAACAAGAAAAATCTTCAAATTGTACTATATGACCCTGTATTCTTTTGTAATTTATTATTTCTTGCAAAAAAGGTCATTAAATTAAGAAATGTCACTATAAAAGTAAT
>SEYY01024510.1:0-17500 GCA_009176605.1 Armadillidium nasatum | reverse complement strand
ATAGAGGAAGATAAGGAAAGAAAACGGGAGAAAAAGAGACAAAGGAAGAGAGAAAATGGTTGGAAGAATGAGAGAGAGAGAGAGAGAGAGAGAGAGAGAGAGAGAGAGAGAGAGAGAGAGAGAGAGAGAGAGAGAGAGAGAGAGAGAGAGAGAGAGAGAATTTGTAAAGAATAAACTGAGTTAAAGCATTGAAATATGAAAAAGAAGATTTTAACTAATAATAAAATAAGTAAAATTTCCACAATCTTATCCTTAAATTCCACAACCCATATTTTTAAAAGAAAAAATTTTGTTAACGCTTCAAATGAGGTATTGATTCAGCCGTCTTTCAAAATAAGAATGATTTCTGTATCTTTTAAGTAAATTGTGTTTGCCAATCAGTCTTACCTCCTCTGAAAATGTGTTAAAATCGTTATATTGATTCCTTGATATTTTAGATATTAACAGTTTAATGATTGTTCGTAAAAACGTTTTTGCATAATGCATGTACTTTATGTGAACAATTTGGAACTCTCCTTTTAGTGATATAATATATATATATATATATATATATATATATATATATATATATATATATATATATATATATATATATATATATATATATATATATATATATATATATATATATATATATATATATATATATATATATATATATATATATATATATATATATATATATATATATATATATATATATATATATATATATATATATATATATATATATATAACTTCTCCCAATATAATTGGCACACTCCCGCCCCTTCGTTCCTCTCACCAATACCCTCCTCATAATTCTCCTCCAAGTCTTTTGGTACATTCAACAAATGTATCGAAATAATCTCTCCATCCGTTACTCACATCGACAGGGTCTACTAGTAACTCTCCATCCTTGTTCTTTATCGTAAAGGTTTGCGGTGTAGAACCATTCCTATAATTTTTTGTTATGCAAAAATTTATATGAGAGTTATATATATATATATATATATATATATATATATATATATATATATATATATATATATATATATATATATATATATATATATATATATATATATATATATATATATATATATATATATATATATATATATATATATATATATATATATATATATATATATATATATATATATATATATATATATATATATATATATATATATATATATATATATATATATATATATATATATATATCGGCGACAGGACTAGCAAACTGGCCCTATAATTATTGCTTGATTATTGTAACAACTCCAGGACTATCATGGGAAACCACAACTCCGAGAAGCATGATTTTCTAGAGAGCTCTTTAAAAAAAAGTGTTTAGAGCTTAGATGGAGAAGGTGCTAGTCCCACCGAAAGGTTAAAAACCCTACCTGGGAATTTAAATAAAACTCAAGGACTGGCACTGAAACCAACGAGCCGAAAAACATGTTCTTTTAGAGCTCTCTAAGAGAGGAACTTTTAAGAGCAGATGATGAAGTATGCCAGTCCCACTGACAGGGTGAAAACTATTCCAGAGAGAATGTATATATATATATATATATATATATATATATATATATATATATATATATATATATATATATATATATATATATATATATATATATATATATATATATATATATATATATATATATATATATATATATATATATATATATATATATATATATATATATATATATATATATATATATATATATATATATATATATATATATATATATATATATATATATATATATATATATATATATATATATATAATTTTTTGTTCTTCACAGTTAAAAATCTATTATCGGTATCTGTATCTGTCAATTTTTTTCCTACACCTGAAAGTTCGATACTGATACCGTTTGCCGATACCTAAAATATACCGATACTTCACTCCATCCCTATATATATATATATATATATATATATATATATATATATATATATATATATATATATATATATATATATATATATATATATATATATATATATATATATATATATATATATATATATATATATATATATATATATATATATATATATATATATATATATATATATATATATATCGCAGTGTGAGTCTTTTTTGTTTCATTTATCTTTTACATAAATATGAAATTAAAAAAAAACAGAATATAAATTTTTAAAAAAATTTAGCTCCGAATTTTTAAAACGAACGAATATTAGCAATATGGTCCAGTTACCTTGGAACATAGCCTTGAAAAAAGAAAAAACACTGTGTGTGTTCAGCGGTGAAGATTCTTTAAAGATCTTGAGGATTCTTCAAACTATAGAGTATAGAGTATAGACTAAGACGATTGATATATTTGATTGTTTAATAATTTATAACATTTTTTTTTTTGAAAATATAAAGCCAGAAGGGCCATCAAGGCAAACTTAATTAGGTAATTTGCATACCCAAAATATAAAAAATATATATAACCCAAATTTACACATTAAATTTATAAATTTAACATGTAGTGGCGAACAACTGCACCCAAAAGGTTGGTACTTGGTAGTCACCCAAAATATTTCCATTATCCTTATATTTAAGTCATTTCCCCATTCATATCATAAGAATTTTATTACAGTAATACAGATTATGAACCCTATATGTTTATTTTTAAATTCATCTGCCACTTAGGCTATCTGCCCAACCAAGAAGTTTATTATTTTAAAAAATAATTTTGAACCTATTTACATTCCTCAATATTTTGAACAAGAGATGCCAGCTTAGCTTGCTAAGCATTCTATCCTCATATTCCAAGTTGCATTGATAAGGAAAGAAGTAGACCTAGCTTGCAACCCAGAGAAACCCCCACTCATCACCAGTTCCCATGATTGTTGATAGTGCACATGTCACTTGTCCGTAACCCACTTTCTTTATTTAATTGGATACCATCAAGCAAATATTACCATTTTCTTGAATAACACGTCGGATCTATATTTTGTCATGCAAATAATTGATTAGGGTCTATAATTCACTTGTATCATGCATTGCAAAACAAAATCACTAACTTATTTAAATGGGTTGCCAAGACCACCATATTAATTGCAAATGATTCAAAATGAACCCTGGTATTAATTTTGTTATTGTAAGCTCTAGACTTATTAGGATAATGCAGTGAATAATATATGGGTCAATAAAATAAATATAAAAGATAAATTTATCTTAAAAATATTCTTATTTTGAAAAAGAACAAATATTTTAAAAATACATTGAAATAAATAAAAAACATTCATTTTAAATATTTTTCTTTTATCTAGGATGAATCATTAATTATATATGCGAAGATTAATATACTATTTTGTTTACAGGAAAATGAGGAAATATAACTCTTAGAAAAAAAATAAAAAATTTTAAAATACACTAAATAAATTAAAAAACAATCATTTTAAATTTTTTCTTTTATCTAGGATGAATCATTAATTATATATGGAAGATTAATGTACCATTTTGTTTACAGGAAATTGAGGAAATATAACTCTCTTAGAAAAAAAAAAAATATTTTAAAAATATACAAAATAAATTAAAAAATAATCATATTTTAAATTCTGTTTCTTTTACCTAGGGTGAATCATTAAATATATACGCGAAGATTAATGTACTATTTTGTTTACAGGAAAATGAGGAAATATAACTCTCTCTTTAATCAATTACAAAAATATTTGACAAGACATACAAGGAAAAAGGTGAGTTGATTTTGTATCTTTTTCTCTTTTCACATAAAGTATTATATAATATAACTTGACTAAGCCAAATTGGTGGGTATATATGAATTTTTAGATCAACCTTTGACTAAACCTAATGGCAGTTTTTTGTAGTGGGTGATGGTTCATTGAATATTGCATGTATAATTGGGCTTAGTTTTACTTTTATCTTTGCATGAATGAACTGATAACTGGGGATGGGATAGACCTAGTCTTTTGTGCATGTATTAGTATTGTTATTGTTATTATTTGTTTGGACTGGGACAGTCTTCGATAGGCCCTTGTGGCTTCTAACTGTCTTTATTTTCCTTATGTTCCTATGTAAAGCAGCATTTATTTATATTTTAATTTTATATTTACAGTATGCTTAATTAAAATCATATTTGCTTTTATATGGTTGAAAAACTGCTAATTTTAAACTTAAGGAATTGTTATAAGTATTTATTTATATCTTTAAATTAAGAAAAAAGTAACAATTTATATTTAATATAATTACAATAAATTAGAAGTAGTAGTTTTCAAACTTTTTAATTGAATTGAATTATTATTATTATTATTATTATTATTATTATTATTATTATTATTATTATTATTATTATTATCAAAGGATGAATTCGTCTCCCCAGAAGCCCATTTCAGTTTAGTATCAAAACATGTAAATTACACGATATTTGTATATGTAAATTTGTAACTGAAAAAATTAATAAAGATTAAAGATTATTATTATTAAATACTACTACCAGATGACCCTCATTTGTGTTAAAATTAAAAATTTTTAATAGGTTAAAGTCTATTATAAAGTGATTTTTTTTTTTTTTCATTTTATGCAACAATGTATGTGATAAAAAAAATAAATCTTTCTTTATTTAGTATCACACATTCATCAGTTATACTTTAATTACTTTATTAATTTTTGCTTGACAATTTTAAAACATTTAAAAGTATAAAGAACAATAATTAAGAGTGCAGAAATAAAGCACAATCCCATTGTGCTCTGTTAAACACAGTAGAACTTTATGCAGACTTCCTTTCTCAAATGTTTTATAGCCTTGTTAGGAGATATACTGTATAGAGTATTTAAATGCCCTATATTGATAAGATTAACTTTTCGAAGATCGTCAAGCCAATCTCCAGATCATGCTAAATATTATTATTATTATTATTATTATTATTATTATTATTATTATTATTATTATTATTATCAGTATTATCATTGAATTGAGAACTAATTGCCAAATTACAAACTTTATCAAAATTTTCTGTCAAAACAATCATTAACATTCGCTAATTAAATTTCAATTTGTGGAGAAGGTGCATGAGAATATTCATATTTTATAAAAATTTAATAATTATATTCGATTTATTATTATTATTATTATTATTATTATTATTATTATTATTATGTGCATAAGGAATGTGAAATTTTTTATTCCTATGCTCTTAATATTATTGAGCTTGTATCTTTTTCATTCAATCATTATACTGTTATATTCATGTATTCATTTTTAAGAAAAGGAAAAGGTTTAATTGCATTTTTTCATAAAAAAAAAAAAATTTATTTGTTTCAGCAATTGTTGTAACTTCGACTATTTTTATTTTAATCATTTATTTTATATTAAGTTTTTGAAAGTAATTGTTCGATGGGAGGAAAACTGTCAGTAGCTTAGAAATATTGTAAAAATCCTCATTTTTTTTCCTTTATCAGAGTTCATTTCACAGCAGAGAACCAAGTACGAGTGAGAAATTTGATTTTAGTTTATCAGAAAGTGTAGAAAATGATTTGCTACAAAATAAATACAAAACTAGCCGCCATCCTGGTATTATGAATGTTCCATTTGTGAAGTTACCAGACGCTCTTCAGAAAACTATTTTAGATATTAAAAAAGGTAAAACTCACACATATATATATATATATATATATATATATATATATATATATATATAATATATATATATATATATATATATATATATATATATATATATATATATATATATATATATATATATATATATATATATATATATATATATATATATATATATATATATATATATATATATATATATATATATATATGAAACTTTTTTATATATCCTCTGGTATGTAAAAAATAGAGGCCTAACAAATTTTGCCAGAGTTTTGAAAAAATCAATAGACAGAATCATATTAAAGGATTAGAACTTTATTTTAATTAAGATAGGTCACACAAGTTCTCTTCAAAGGAGGAAGTATGTGACTGAAAAATTGAGAAGGGCTATGTCTATTTAATCTTTTGTAATAGCAAATTAGTAAAAAATGTAAGATTCTTCATGTACATAAGAACATAAGAAATATAGAGACAGTTAGAAGCCAAACGGGCCTATCAAGACTGTCCCAGTCAAAACAAATAATAATAATTCTAATATGTGCAACAAAGATAGGTCTCTCCTATCCTTAGTTATCAGTTCAGTCATGCAAAGATAAAAATAAAACTTAAGCCCCTTCACATATTTAGTACTAACTATTGATGTTATATAATCTAATTACACATTCAACATGCAATGAACCAACACCCACTACAAAACTGCCAGTTAGGCTTAGTCACAACCCAGTCTAAAATTCAAATATAATCGCCAATTTGGCTTAGTTAACTATACTATACGATACCTAAATCATGTATACATCTATCTAGTCTCCTCTTAAATGCTGCAGGAGAATCACAGTTAACAATCTCCTTTGACTGAAAGAGTATTTTCTTAGATCAAGATGGCATGATATCTTTTTAATTTTCTTATCATGTCCTCTAGTTTCTCTTCCATGGTCCACTATAAATTATTTTTCAAATAATGAAGATAATATAGTTAATGAATAATGAAGATAATATAGTAAATTTTTTTGGCAGTTCTAGAATTTTAAATGGAATTGGTTGACCCAAAACTTTAACTACTCTAACCAGTTCCTTCTTCTGTTTGAGCCACAGTAGCAGCAATTTGTTTCTATTGAAAAATTTTTTTATATGTCATATGATACAATTTTATTTTTCAGTAATAGTAATAATATAGTTTCATTTCATTTAACAATATTTTCATTTTTAGCGGGAATTATAATGCTAAACTTTCCTTCATATTGTAATTGATGTTACATTTGTATTGTTTTTTAAGTAATTTGTTATATCTTATTTATTTATTTTTTTTTATCAGAAAGATCATATCATGACAAATTATTAAATGATGAAGCTTTGGAGCTGGTATCTTATATTTACATGCGTCAGCCTCCGATTGAAGAGGGTGAAACTCAGCAGGTTGTCGAGATGATTACTACCAAGCTTATAAAAGAAGGTTAGTGAATTATAATATCATGTTCTTCCGTTAACATTGTTAATTTAATAGACGTCTAGACACACATTAAATAAAAATTTAAGATATTTTATTATTATTTCATCACACATGATTTCAAAATATTAACTACCAGCAATCCATATTCAGTTTATTACATTTCTTCAATACTTCTTTTATTTTCGGTTTGTTTCTTCATGATTATTATTATTATTATTATTATTATTATTATTATTATTATTATTATTATTATTATTATTCATTGAAATAATCCACATAAAGATAGAAAGGTGTTATAAATCTATTTCTAGGTTGACAGATTTATGAAGACAGTCTGTAAATTTTTTATTTATAAGTGCTCCTTATTTTACTATCCTACGAATTTGATTCAAATTTCTTCTGTGATCTTCACTCTAACATAAATTTCTTTAATTATTCTTTTTATTTTCTCAAATTTGAGATTTTGCCTATCATTCTTATCCGTATAATCTTTCTTCAGATGAATATTTTATTGTGCATAAACTTTACTTTTTATGTTACCTCCGTACACAGTTTTTTTAAAAAAAAAAAAACAACATAGCCAGAAATAGTTGATTGTTTTTAGCGCAATTCGTCTTCAATGGAGAATTGATTTTTCCATAACTTGTTTTTCTCTTGTTAATCCTAGTCTATAGATCTCGCGAAATCTCTCTTCTTTTTTCTCAGAACTCTAAGTTGCACTTCAGTCACACTTGTTCTTTATCTTTTTATATACTTTCTAATGATGTTTCTCTATAACAGATGGTTTATTATTGTGCATAGTCTTTGCAATCATCATTAGCATTTTATTTCTCTTTTTGTTATCTTCCAGTACTGGTTTATGTACATCAGCACTATTTAAGATTATTTAAGATTAGATTTAAAAAAACCTTTATCTTGTTCTGTAAAATTTATTTCAATCCTCTTATTGACTTCAGCTGTGCAAAAAAATCTGAGTTTGTGTTAATTTTAAGTTTCATATCCCCCTATCGTCCTCCATTGTTGTTATTTACAGTTCTGAAATACGCTTGCTTTATTTCCATTCAACGTTAAAAATACTTCCATTTACTTTCATCCTCCAACTTAGCCTTGACATCCTTCCTTCCTTTGCTTGTGGTGGGTGGGAAGTTACAGTTTATTTGCCAGAAAATAAATGATTTAAAACTTTGGGAAAGAAAAGGTGAGTATCAAGCAAGTAAAAATGAGTAATGGTAGAAAAAAATTAAAATTAATTTGAAGCAAAATGGAAAATGAATTTAAAATTATAATTCTTTTACACTACTTTCGTTAATTCAAATTTGAATTACGAATGTAAAGAAAATGTTTTAGTAAATAAAAATTATGATAACAAGATTTAATTAATTATCTGACAAAGAGTTTTCACCTACTGTCTTTCTTATTGTAAAGATTTAGTACTTGATTCACTTTCATAGGAACATAGGAAAATAGAGACAGTAAGGAAGCCACAAGGGCCTATCGAGACTGTCCCAGTCCAAACAAATAATAACAATATCAATACTAATACATTGCACGAAAGACTAGGTCTATCCTATCCCTAGTTATCAGTTCTTTCATGCAAAGATAAAAATAAAACTAAGCCCATTTATACATGCAATATTCAAGTGAACCATCACCCACTACCCACTACTTAGTGAATGTGAGCTAAAGATTATAAATACTTAACATTACTCACCAAGTTCTAGTTTTGCTTCAGCTTTATAAGCTTTCCAGGCGAAAATATTAAAAATTCTTTATTATTACTTAGGTAAATTATCACAGAAATCTGAAGGTGAAACCATTCATTCATTTGAAGATATGTCAAAAGAAGAGAAGAATAGATTTCAGAAAAACTTGAAACAACATGTGTATAATTGGCACCCAATAACATATACTGAATTTAAGTGAGCATTTATGTTACTATTTCTTTATGAAAACTTTTTTTTTTTTTTTTTTTTTTTTTTTTGTAACAGCTCATTTATGATAGTTTTAAATGTTCTATAATATATATATATATATATATATATATATATATATATATATATATATATATATATATATATATATATATATATATATATATATATATATATATATATATATAATATATATATTATTATATTATAATATTAATTATTGAGATGTTATTAATTTTTTTTAGAGTATGAAGTGTGCAAAGGATACAAACAAATTTAGTTAAATAAGGTTATTTTATTATTATTATTATTATTATTATTATTATTATTATTATTATTATTATTATTATTATTATTATTATTATTATTATTATTATTATAAGTACTATGTAGAGCTTTGGTGGAAAAAAAATCCTCTGCAATATTAAACATGATATGATATAATAAGAGCAGAGCCATATCTCTATTGTGATCAAAATTGTTAGACGACTTTTTAGTTATTATTTTTATAATCGTAAATTCTTTAATTTTAGGTCATTTACATATTTGTGGGCGAGAATGGCAGGAGATTATGCTGCACTTATAAGAATTTTTAGCGAAATACAGAAACGACGACCAAACTTTAAGCCTCGCTTCCTTTTCGATTTTGGTTCAGGAGTTGGTTCAGTTATGTGGTAAGTCAGTCTTATGTGCGTATTTGGTTCAGTTATGTGGTTAGTTAGTCTTTTGTGCGTATTTATTTTACTTACTTTCAGGGTTGTGGAAATGAGGTAACTCTGACAGAGCTTCAACAATTTTGGATTTCACTAATATTGAACTTAAATATTCGTTTTTTTTATGCCAGCTTTTGTTTTTCTTGCTTTATTTAATATTCCTCTCTTTTAAAGACTTCGTCTGCGCTCACCCGAGTGTTTTGCCATAGTTTTTCATATTTTAATTATGCCTCTCCTTAGAAAAGGGCACTGCTTCTCAGTCGTGGCAGAATGTAATAAAAAAAGAAAAGTATTCGGCAAATATTGTAAGGAAGATGCTCAGTTTTTTTTTACTTAATTTTTCCATTGGTTAAGAAAATTTGTTACTCTGGTAGTTTTTAGTTCTGTCATAGATTATGTCGAGAGATTGCAGTCAGTATTTTTCACTAAAGAAAATATAATTTATGAATTAGTTCCATGCAGAAAAGGATTGAAATTTCAAATCAAACTTGTATTGAAATTTTTTAATATAGAGGTAAGCTTAATAACTGAAATAGTTGATATTCTATTTGTTACCACACTACCACCCGAAGACTAAAAGTTGAAGATTATTAATATCCTTATACAGTAATATATTACCTTCTACCCTGTCATAACGCGCGAGGGATTTACCCAATTACTTGAGGGCTCCAGTTCGATCCCGCTTTAAAATCCTAGAAACTACCTTGAAAAGTTTATCTCCTCGAATATAACATTGCCGGGGAGAGTGAACTTATATATATATATATATATATATATATATATATATATATATATATATATATATATATATATATATATATATATATATATATATATATATATATATATATATATATATATATATATATATATATATATATATATATATATATATATATATTATATATATATATATATATATATATATATATATATATATATATATATATATATATATATATATATATATAAAATAATAATTTTTAGGGCTGCAGAACACGTTTGGCCAAAAACCGTTCAAGAAGTATTTAATGTTGACGCAAGTGCTAATATGAATGAGTTATCAGAGCGATTGTTTAACTCTGGTGTTGAAAATAATTTTTTCCAAATGCATAAAAAATCTACGCACTTCCGGCAGTATCTTCCCACTTCAGAAAATGTCAAGTATGACCTCGTTGTGAGTTCACGGACCTTATTTGAAGTAGGAGACCTTAGTACCAGAGTTAGGACTATTGACATATTATGGAAAAAAGTTGCTCCTGGAGGTTTTTTGGTTATTGTTGAAACTGGATCTATGTATGGTTACACAATTATGATGGAAATTCGAGATTACCTTCAAGAAATTAGCAGAATAGAGCGAGAGAAGTATAATTATTATAGTCCAATTCATGTATTTTCTCCGTGTCCCCATGACTATTCATGTCCAAGATTTTTTCACAAATCCTACAAGCCTTGTCATTTCTCAGTTGCTTATCAACCACTGTCGGCCTATAAAGTAAATGTTGAAAAATATTCGTACGTTGTATTTCAAAAAGAAGACAGAGATGAGAAAAATGAACCAGCTTGGCCGAGAATTGTTCAGCCAGTTCTTAGGAGACATAATCATGTTATTACAAGAACGTGTACACCAGCAGGTGCAATACGGGAATTGGTTGCCACAAAAACGAAACATAGTACCAATTGTTATCGTATATGCAAAAAATGTCTCAGTTGCTTATCAACCACTGTCGGCCTATAAAGTAAATGTTGATAAATATTCGTACGTTGTATTTCAAAAAGAAGACAGAGATGAGAAAAATGAACCAGCTTGGCCGAGAATTGTTCAGCCAGTTCTTAGGAGACATAATCATGTTATTACAAGAACGTGTACACCAGCAGGTGCAATACGGGAATTGGTTGCCACAAAAACGAAACATAGTACCAATTGTTATCGTATATGCAAAAAATGTAAATGGGGAGATTTTTTACCTGTAGATATTCATAGGGATACTGTTGACAATTCGGATAAAGATATGGAATATAACGAAACCTCCGGCAATTTAGATGGAAATGAAGAGTCTACTGAATTTACTGGTAAAGACATAATTCAAGAGAATTCGGTTAATGAAGAGAGGGCAAGCTAAATTTTTGTAACATAATTTAAATATACATTTAATTTTATCAAGAGTATTTATAACCTTTTCTTGTTTGATTGAATTTCAGTTTAATTTGGTAGTGGTATGTTGTACGTAATTTAATTTAAATAATCTTTGAAAATTCTTATCATATCTTACCAAGTTCTCCATACCCATATTAAGCTAATAAACCAGTATATTTTTCATAAGTTATCTGATTAATCGGAGACACGCAAACCCTGGAAGTAATCCCCTTGGCTCGCGAGTTATAAAATTATTTTTGCTTTAATCTTTTTTGCCTCCAGTAATAGTAAACGTTGATTAGTAAAAAATTTATTAAATCTGTTTTGGGAATTCCAGCAGTAATTTTAAAAATGGGAGGATCTACTTTTCATTTAAAAATGCAATTTTTATTAGACTTACTTTTTTATTTTCATTCAGAGTATCTTTTAAAGATGGTAAGGCACTTTTCTTTCTAAAAAGATGTGTGCTCCAGTTCATGAATAAGGAAATGGCAATAGCAAAGATTTATCTAGAATTGTTATTTAATAGGATTTATGGTACAGAAAATCTATGATTACTCAAAAATGAAATTGTCATTTTAAATAATAATTAGGTAATATTTCTAGGCATTGTGCTCTTGTTTTCATTGAGAGGGAAAAAACTATTTAATAGACTTTATTATTATTAGGATATAACGGAAGCCTGTTATTGCAGTAGACTTTATTGAAGTTTTAGTCCTTGGATTTTGTTTCCGATTTCTGGTACACAAGAAGTAAAAAAAAAGAAAAAAAAAAAAAAAAACGTGGGCCAGTTAAAAGTGTGTGTGTGAAATAAAAACGACTCTCCAAGTTTTATAATTTATTTAATAGTTGTTAATGAAAGATAAGATTCTTAAATATTTTCATTTTTTTTTTTATATTTACATTACAGAACATTAGTGTGTTTTTATTTACAATATTTTTATATACATATTTGTATTAATATATATATATTTTTTAATTATTATTATTATTACCTTAGAAATAACTAATAGAAGTATTCGCACTCTAAAAGAAAATATATTAAGGTGGCACATTTTTGGTAATAAAAAAAATTTATTATTATTATTATTATTATTATTATTATTATTATTATTATTAACAACAACTTGAATTATCATTATATTCATTTGACAACTGTTGAATATTTGAACTTTATAAAATGCCTAAGCTATGGTATTGAAACATTGATCTAAGAAGTCTTCCATTGAATGGTAGTGATGCTTCTTGACTCCAGCCAAACCATGGTTCTCGTCTGGGTAACTCTGCATATATATATATATATAAAAAAAAAAAAAAAAAAAAAAAAAAAAAAAAAAAAAAAAAAAAAAAAAAAAAAAAAAAAAAAAAAAAAAAATATATATATATATATATATATATATATATATATATATATATATATATATATATATATATATATATATATATATATATATATATATATATATATATATATATATTATATATATATATATATATATATATATATATATATATATATATATATATATATATATATATATATATATATATATATATATATATATATATATATATATATATATATATATATATATATATATATATATATATATATATATATATATATATATATATATATATATATATATATATATATATATATATATATATATATATATATATATATATATATATATATATTATATATATATATATATATATATATATATATATTTTTTTTTTTACCATTCACCTTTCCCACTCTCGTGGGGTGGTGCCTGTCACAGTTCACTCAACACACACATTATTATTATTATTATATATATTATATATATAATATATATATATATATATATATATATATATATATATATATATATATATATATATATATATATATATATATATATATATATATATATATATATATATATAATTAATTAATTAATTTTACGTACTTGAGATCTAAATAAAATATCGGCAAGTTCAAGCGCCCTGGAGAGCATCATAGACTGCTGATAATGGACATTGTCATCCGCTGTTCCGTGAATTAAGAAGAATTCTTTGTTGCGGAAAATTGTCTACTTGTTTCGTAACGTCTGATGCGTCGTACGCGATTAAATTGTCGTTTCGGTGTTGGTAAGTCCCATAAAACGTTCCGTGTAAGCAGTATCTGGGGATAAAAGGTTTATTAATGAAACATTAGCTTTGTTAATATATGATGTGAAATTAATGAACAGTTAACTGTTATCAATTTTGGTTTGGTAAGTTTGTTGTATTAAAAATAAATTACACTTACCGTTCTCCAATAATTATAAATTATATTCTTTTTTTTACCCTTCGTTAAAACATTTTTAAAAAATAATTCTCAGAGTAGTCGAATTAGATCATCTAATTCTTTTTCATATTGGAGGATTATATTTTGAATGTTAAATTTCCGTTGGGTTAACTGCTTGAAATCGTGTATTCAAATTGTTTGAGATTTTGAATGAGAGTACATGTATAGTTTATGTATACATATCCCTATGGTTTATTTTTCAGGCTGTTTGAGATTTTGAATCTGAGTTTGCATATTCCTATAGTTTATTTTGCAGGCAAAGTAATTTAATAGTTATTTATAGTTTTCTTAGTCTAAAGAATTTTGTAATGAACGGTTTTTTTTTTTTTTTTTTTTTTTTTTTTTTTTTTTTTTTTTTTTTTTTTTTTTTTTTTTTTTTTTTTTTAAAGGAAACGAATATTTTAACCGAGATATGATGTTAGTTGTCAAATAAATTTATAGACGGATTTTGATATGAAAGGAAAAAAAAGTTTTGTAATTTTTAATTAAAAAAATTTCAATCTTAAATATTGAATTTTAAAACTTGAGGTTGGAGTTCTGTTAACTGATGTTTTTCACAAAACATTGATATAAACTCACCATAATAAAGCCACGAGGTGACTGGAGCCACAGATATTCCGCATTTGAAAACGTTTTCAGTGTCTCTGGCCATGACTAAAGCTGTTACGTAGCCCCCATATGACCACCCCCAAATTGCTGTACGGCTGCTGTCTATTGCCGGGAAAGATTTTTGTAAGGCTCTGTTTCAAATTGAAAACATATATATATATATATATATATATATATATATATATATATATATATATATATATATATATATATATATATATATATATATATATATATATATATATATATATATATATATATATATATATATATATATATATATATATATATATATATATATATATATATATAATATCTAAAAAAAAATGAAATTATCTTTAGAAAAGATTACAGAGTCATTTGCTTAGAGTAACACATAATTATGGCTCTATACCTCGCAACAGATATTTGATCTTCTACTTCTGCTGTTCCTAACCCTCGGTATAAAGCATGAAGTTTCTTATCACCAGAAAAACCTGAACCTCTGCCGTCGATGGAAGCGTAAATGATGTCTTTTTCAGAAGCCAAATAGTCTCCCCAGTTTATGCTGAAGGAATCACTAACGAGCTGAGATCCTGGTCCTCCATACCTGAAGGGTCAGAGGAAATTTCAGTTTAAACGTAATGATTTTTTAAATTAATATTATATTATAAAGTAGAGAGAGATAGAAAAAAAGTAAGATATTTTTAAAAATTCATTAACATTTATATTATGTTAATTAATCTTTAGCATATATTATTATTATATGTAGGGCTATAAACAATAATTATAATATATGCTAAAGATTAATTAACATGGCATATCATGAACAATAATGAGACGTTTATAAATTTCAAATATTATATACAAAAAATACCAGAAATCTGTTAAAATTAATTCCTTTTTAATTTTAAACAAAATATTCAATGTAAACACTGTATAATTAATAGTCACAATAATAATAATAATAATAATAATAATAATAATAATAATAATAATAATAATAATAATAATAATAATAATAATAATAATAATAATAATAATAATAATAATAATAATAATCATCATCATAATTTTATAATAGTTTGTTTAATTAAACTTTAAATATTCAATGGAAGCACTGTATAATTAATAGTCACAATAATAATAATAATAATAATAATAATAATAATAATAATAATAATAATAATAATAATAATAATAATAATAACTTTAAAATAGTTTGCTTAATTAAACTTTAAATATTCACTGTATAATTAATAGTCACAATAATAATAATAATATATAATAAAAAATAATAATAATAATAATAATAATAATAATAATAATAATAATAATAATAATAATAATAATAATAATAATAAAATTTTTAAAATAGTCTGTTTAATTAATGCGTGTAAAATTTCTACTTACACGTAAACAAGCATCGGGTATTTCCTAATAGCACTTTGGTTATAATTTGGAGGTAGTTTTAATGATACTTGGGCTTTAAATCCACCTTCAACGTCTATTTCTAAACGTTTCTCTAATGGAAGTTGACGATCTTGAAGCTTGGATCGGATCTGAATAATTAATTATAATAAAATTATGAAAATTTTAAAATCGGAAATTTTGGATTTTATGTAAAGCAGAATAATTAATAATAATAATAATAATAATAATAATAATAATAATAATAATAATAATAATAATAATAATAATAATATTGATAATAATGATAATAATAATAAATAATAATAATGATAATTATAATAATAATAATAATAATAATAATAATAATAATAATAAAAAATAATAATAATAATAATAAAGTAATAATAATAATAATAAAAAAATAAAAATAATAATAATAATAAATAATAATAATAATAATAATAATAATAATAATAATAATAATAATAATAATAATAATAATAACAATAATAATAATAAAAATAATAATAATAATAATAATAATAATAATAATATTAATAATATAATATCATAATAATAATAAAATAATAATAATTTAATTTTGTTAATTAATGAGAGAAATTACCTCATGGTTATCCTCTACAAGCGTCAATCTTATCATGTTTAAAAGCTCTGTGTAAAGTTATTTGAGGAATTCCTGGTCCTTTGCAGCTTAGGACGTAGTAAGAAGATTTTTTACTCAGATCTCCTGTGTTGGAGTTACAATCTTCCTGTTATTGAAAAGTAATGGAATTAAATTTAATTTTTTTTTTTTAAATTTTTTTTTTTTTTTTTTTTTTAGTAATGAAGGTATATTTTTATTTTTTTTTTTTATTTTATAAAAAAAAAAATCTAATATATATATATATATATATATATATATATATATATATATATATATATATATATTATAATATATATTATACTATAATATTATATATATATATTTATATATATATATTTAGTAATGAGGTATTCTTTACTATATTTATTTTTAAAATTTTTATTACATATTTTTTTTAGTAATGAATGTTTTTATTACAAATATTTTTCAACAATTAAACATTTTATTTTAGATGTTTTTTAGTAATTAAAGCTTGTCTTTATTTTTATTTTATGTCATAAATGCCTTTAAAGCAGATTTTTAATGATTAATGTTTTAATTAATCATTACAGATGTGTTTTTTTATCAATTATTTTCATTGAAATTGAAATAAATAATTATTAAAATTTTTATTACATATTTATTACATATGAAGTTTTCATTACAGATGTTTTGACTAATTAAAGTTTT